>VICI01000026.1:0-93854 GCA_019593645.1 Akabosia matsudoensis | reverse complement strand
TATGATAGACCTATGCATCAGTTACTCTCATATCTTTCATAACTGACAGTTAGTGTAAGTTATAACACTTCCTCCCTGTTTCCCAATGAAATGGTTATATTTTATTATTTTTTCATAAGAAAATATTTGCTAATCACGGTATGAGGTGCTCAATTTTCTACTTGGTAGTGGGTCTAATATTTCTACGTGCCCCCTTTTAATATTGTGTTTTTGTCTGATTATCATCGTCATCCGCAATGTACAACAAGCTTGTATTCTTTTTCTCTTAGCTTTTGTGTTGTAGGAGAAAGTATCAAAAAGCTGTAAAGTTAGTTTTTACGGGGATACAAGGTGATTTTCTATACATTATGGATAATTTAATACTCCCTTTTTGATGGGGTGCTGCAAGAACCGCCACCATCCCTTGAACCACCTGCACCAAAAACCACTCTTGCTTCATTTCATGCGGCAAACAAGATGATTTTCTGTTTTCTTGCCGTTTTTACTGTCTAACAATCCACAATAACCTACCAACACCTAATGCAATATATTCTTATAGCTTCGTCTTATATGAATTTGATTAGCTTGCTCCTCCAAAGCTTCTGCAACAGCACCATGTATTTCTCTTTGTGCAGCAGCCAGCAAAAGCAAACTAGAAAAGAGCCAAAGCTCAACTTTTAAATTATCTTGCACACGAACCTCATAAATGTTGACAGCTAACGAGAAGGTAAACATCTTCGTTATCTTCGGCGAAAGCTGTACATCTTTCCTCGAACTCCTTCTCCTCATGTGGTATGATATTGCTAGCTACTTGGTCCGGGCGAAGAATACACTGATGGCGTTAGAAGTGTAGTTACGACCAGTAATATTGTTCAATAAACATTTTCTCATATTCAACGGGCTGCTCAACAGTTCGATACTATACTGATTGGGAGCAATACCATAACTGATGGAGGTAAAATGGCCCATTTGTTGAGGAGAACATTTTTACTGGTATTGCTTTGCATGTGCAGTCTTAGTACTTGCGAAGAAATTTAAGAATCAAAATGCCATTTGGACTTGTAATCTTGGGCTACACAACATTGGATTTTCATGCCATTTCTTGGGATACAGAATTTTATTGTTGCCACTGCCGTATTAAATGCCCGCAAAATGTACTGCACTTAACATCTGATTGGTTATCTTTTGTAAATTAGTTGTGCTAAATTTATCAATTGACGATTGCTTTCTATGTCACCATCAGTAGTTTCGAGGGCCAATAGTAAATCCTAAGGCCAAGCTTAATCGTGACAAACAATGAAACGTGGCATTTACGATAAACTTTTGAAGTGTTCGTGTTTATCTCATAAGAAATTGAGTAAAGTACTTGAATCCTGTGTGTGATGTTTGTAGAATTTTAACACTAGGCTACCGACAGCTTTACGCACTCAAATCTTTGAGCGATTTACATGTCAACATCAAAGTAAAATTTTCATACAAGCTTGCTAAAATACTTTTTCCACGAAAGAGACGAAAATTGCCATTGAAGAATTGCTTATGTCATTTATTCTCAAAAAAACCGTTTAGCATACGAAGACACTGCAACTTTGGAGGCATATAGCAAATTAACATGCCTATGTGGCATACTCATTAACGTAGTTCGTTATTTTGTTATTATTGTTACGATTACTGCTATTGCGATCGGCGTTTACCAGCTGTTAAAGCATAAGCTAAATATATTAAGCCTGCTTCAATGATTTTAGATCTTCTTAACAACCAAAAAGATATTCTCTCAATTTTTTCACTGCAAGATTTAGTGGTATACGTATGTATTAAGGCTTTCTTTGTTATTTGTGTAATTAAAGGTTTTAAGAAAACTTGTGAGCAATCGTATGAAAATTTAAGTTTTCGAAAATGAGTAATTAAGATGCATGGCACGGTAAAAGTGTGATTAACCAAAAAATGCCAAAAACCGAAAACAAGAATCTCTAAAATTTTTGACGCCAGTGGATATATAGAAAGAATTACAGGGAATACTGAATGACAAGCGTTTAGTGGGTGAGTGAGAATTAAGTCACGCGGTATTATCATAATCCGTAATAAATAATCACATACATGAAAGCTATAACAAAACAATGACAGAATACCATTGATGCTGAAAATGATGATGATTATCACTTGGAGAAAAAAAAAATTACTGACTTCGAACGTAAGAAAGAGATGGGAGGCAGACGGAATAAATAATCTTCAACATTGTTTTTAGTTTGACACGCAGCAGAAGTAAGAGCAACTTAAGGAGTACGTGCTCTCGCCCTGAATAGCTCCCCATTGTAATTATTAGTACGATATCTCATGTATTTTCGTAAGAAAACTCTTAACCCGAGTTGATAAGTAATCGAGGTTTTGACAAGGTTTTGAAAATTATTACTTGGAATTTTGTGTGAAGTTTTATTGTTTTCTGACTACCATGGATATGTAAAAACATGAAAGATCGTAATTTTATCGCTTTTTTTACGTATAACTGTTTGTTAATCAATTGTATTCCTGAGCAAAGAAAATAAATACATTAAAGAGTCCACTCAATATTTTCAGGCATATGAAGCAGACAATATTAGCATTCTGGCAATTCATCAGTTGAACAAAACGTTTTTGCTGACATCCAATGCGTTTTTTTAGTTGCATAGCATTTTTCCCAACTATCGGCCTCCGCTGGTGGACAAATTTGGGGCAACATGTTGAATTATTTAATTAACTTGGAGGCTTTAGTTTGCTACAATAAGTGTGAATTTTTAAGTGTTTGCATTAAAACGGCTCTGTGTAAATAGTTGATTTTATATAGAAAAATGTGGAAAAGGAAACATGAGGATATTGAGTTGGAAGATGAAAGACAGCGATCTCGACGAGATGTGCACTGAAGTATGCATAGAACCACTCGGTGGTAATGGTGATGGGGAGACCAAACGAAAATGTAAAGGAAAATTGGAGAGTAAAAAAGGAAGAAAATAAAAAATATATATCCCGCGAAGAAAAATTAGGAAAGAAATAAATCATCGTGAAATGAATGATGCATGCAAACATGCAAGCTAACAGGAAGAAGAGATTCAATCCATCTAACAATAACGAGTGAAAAAAGAAGAAAACTAGTAAATACTCGGGTAAAATACCACCGAAAGCCTCACCCATAAACCATAATATAACACCAACTGACAATGTTTATATTAGAAGACTGATTTTTTAAAGACGAAAATATTTACATCTTTCTAGTGCCACCAAGTAGTACCAGTGAATCAGTAGAGTATGAAAACGATGTGTAAGATTAATGTGTCAACTTTTGCCCGACGGAATAATATTTAATGCGCTGAAAAAATTTTGATTGTTATGATGATCATGATATTTTATTTATTTACGAAGCCAACTTTATATAAGATGCAGACATGTAATACCTATCGCACGGAAGAAATACAGCTTCTATGCAAATCCTGGAGAACGGTAAAAATGTTGCCAGCTAAGATATAACAACATGTATGAAAGAAAATCTTTTGCATTGTATTGTACCATCTATTTTCATTTTTGCCCTCTCGTTTTTTCCAGGCGTCGAGTGTGTTTAGCAAACAGAGGAAATGAAAATAAAAATAAAATATTCAATACGTTTATTGACTTCGTTTCGCGAAAATAATCCTCACTTAGATTTTTCACGAGCAGATGATGCGTAAAACCAAAAACTCGTTGTAGGACGTGAAATACCTCCTTATGTAAGTTTCCTTTTTGGAGAAAAATGACAAACATTTAGTGACGCCGTAGTAAAAGAAGGTGTACACTTTATTAAATACAACAAAATATAAAATTACCATAAAACGCAATGTGTAGTAGTGCTAAAAATTGAGGGGTAGAATAACGTTTAAAGAATACTCGCATAAATCAAGATTTCACATTATGGGAAGTTGTAAAGATTGAGTTTGTATTGATGCAAGAAACCCTTTTAAAATGGTTTTTATTACGAAGCTAAACTAAGTTCAGTAAGTAATGACTTTGATGAGTGTGTCTGTCCGACTTTGCGTCTCTGTCCGACTTTCCGTCTCTGTCCGACTTTCCGTGTCTCTGTCCGACTTTCTGTCCGCGCTCTACAGGCAATAAACTTTGACCGATTCGATTCAAACTTAATACAGTGATACTTGAGGTCATTCACAAGAATCGAATTGATTTTCAGCCCAATCGGTTAACAGCAAGAGTTGGGGTCAGGAGGCAACTTAGTCGATTTTAACCAAACTCGGTGTAGCGATGTTCTAGGTCTTTAGGAAGGCTCATTTAGCTTATGGCTCCTGACCAATCAAGGATCAAGGGCGGCGTCAGAGGTCAAGCTTCTTGTTTGCGCATATGGACATGCAGAGGGATATATAATTCGAAAGCTCTCAACTAGGGCATTTCAATACAAATTTTTCTTGTTTCTTTTTCATTGTGTTTTTTCGTTGGTTTTTTCTTTGCTGATTTACTTTCAGCTTCGTGATTATAGCTGTGGCTTAACAGCTTTTATTATTACATCGATTCGTTAACTACACTTCAAAATACTTGCCGAGCGGAAATCATGATGCGAAAATCAAGTTAGATCTTTCAAAATTTCATGTCGCCTGTCCGACGTAAAACATTGTTGCTTTAGTCGTTAATATTTGCTTAATATCGGTGTTATGATTGTATTTGTCTGTGTTGAACCTCTCAAAATATAATGGTCTGTTTTCGTTGAGTTTAGGCTAATGGATTTTTGTCTTTACTTCTATTAATGTATAACTTTATAATTTATAGAAAACCATGTTCACGTAAAACTCAAACTCATGGAGTATGCCAACAATCATGCACGTTATGGTTCTCTGCTCTATTCAACATTGTAACTATAACGCATCCTCCACCAATCTCACACGTAGAATCAGTCACATCAACTAAATTTCGTAGAACTTGGCCCAGAAAAAATTCATGACGACGAAATCCTCAGCATCAGTTTTTTCCTGAAAAGCCCCCCGTTGTCCTATCAAAACCACAATCTCCACCGATACATCATCGATTAGTTCCAATAAGCATCATTAAACTGAAATTACCATTGTCAGTAACAGTTTACATTTACAAGTTTCTTTGGTCGCATTACGACTTGTTATCAATCTAGCATGCAGTTGGTCAGTGCGTTTTTGTGTGATTTGATTTTGAGCATATTCAAGGTTGCTGGGCAACTGGTTATGAATATGAAGCAATGTGGTTTCTTGTCATTTTCCTTATGACTTTATATATACGAACTAAGATACTGACGGAGAATACACATTAATCATAATCTAGAGATAATCACTCGGTTCGGTAACAACATATCTACCAAAACAACCTATTGTAAAAATCCCCAAAGGATTTTGAATTTTCTTGGACAAAGCTAGAAAGAAAATGCAAGGAATACAGATTATTTTCGAAATGAAGTGTAATGCAAACACAGAAGCTATTACGGCTCCACGACTAAAATATGGAACTAAGGACATTTGCATATGGCGAGAACTGTTAGAACATTTTAAAAATAGATGTATGCGGTTATCAGCATGGATGGAAAATGGCTAACCTGTCCTCGCGACAAACTGCGCTTAACAAAATAGAAGAATTTGCCAGCAACTCCTCCGTTATGGCCATTTTCCTGTGCGGAAGACGATTGAGAACACGCCGGCAAGAACGGAAAAGACAATTTCATGCAAATCAAGGAAAGAATACCCGTACCACTTTGCATGTCTCAGCGGTCAAACTTACCCTGACTAGGAGGAGGGGATGTCGAGTAAAACATGTGAGCTGGTATTTTGGGAGATTGAGAATGTCGAATAAATGCGTAATACTGAGAAATTTCAAGGAGAATGGAAGATAATGAGACAACCATCAATGTAGCAGTAAGCTGCGAGGGTAAAACTACCCATAAGCTAGCAATAGAAAATAAAAATCTTTCATGAAATGCTGTCAAAGATTTTAATTTGATTTTTCGTTTTCTGATTTTCTCTCCAAGCAAAAGAGGAGGAAAATGTGCAGATATTTTGAGAGAAGATTTTCTTCTATGTCTGATACTTGTTATCATGGATATTTGACGTGATGTTACTTCCATAGTTAAACTGTCGACTTAAGAACTGATGGGCAGCGTCGGATTCCGCAGATACGGAAATAATCGAAAAATATGCATTTTTTATTGGCTGGATGTAGCATCTACATCGGGATATTTTTCATCAAAATACTTCCCCAAATGGTCAAAAACGTGACAACACAAGGAACAGTATTGTTCTGGACAATAGGGTAAAAGGAAACAACTTTCATTTTATCATTGCGTGTTAACTTTTGACCTCTATTACAATTTGTGTCCAGGATCCTGTAATGCGTTTGCTCGCATACCATACACAAAAACTGTTAAAAAGGGTTGAAAACAATGCTCACAAATCATTCTGAACGGGAAGTTACGATAGGTTGGAGACATTTCTTATACATCTTGAATTCTCATTCAATTCACATAATATCACGAAATATTACATATCTGAATACTCGTATAATATTAAAGAGAATACTAACACTGTAATTTAAATTAGTTTCTATACCAGTAGCCAGGTACAACAACAAGCTTACCCCATGGCAGAAACATTTCTGCAGAAACTGTTGGATGTGGTATTTACAGTGTCCGTGGGGTGGAAAGGAGTTTTTGTCAGCAAAATGTAAAGTGAACAAATATATATCGAATCACAAATCGAAAGAATCTCACTATGATGTTTCCCTATGTAGATCTAATGCAAAATGTATTACGTAAATCTCTACATATTGATTTCCCAGATGCGTAAATTTATGAATGTCCACTCGTGATTTGGCTATGAATAAATCCTGAACATGAACGACAGAGAACCTTGTTTCCTGATTTTGATTCCCGTACAATTATAGCTTGCCTCTATTTATAACCTACTTTTAGAGGCTCGTTCCCTATATTATAGTCGGGTCAACAATTATTGGTTCTAGGGCACTTTGCACAATGAAACTTCGCACACTTTTTTTGATGGACAAATTCCCATAAAAGACAAGTAACACAAAGACTAGTCGCACAAAATTATGAAAGCATCATGCTACATATAAAGGACACCCATTTTCAAAGTTTGACCCTTTTGAAAATGTTTTCAAGCAACAGCAATGTTTTGTTTTCAATATAGCCTGCCTGCATCATACAGCCCGGGCTATTAACTGGAACTTTACGGCATAACAATATAGCCAACTGCTAACTTTTTTCTCTCCGATGAATGAATCGAAACGATTTCGACATTTTTCAAAATTTTTACAGGGCTCTAATACGTAATACAACTCAAGTATAAGTATAATAAGTATAAGTATGTGTAAATAAAATATTTTACACCACTATCCCATATATAGTGCTGTAATGTTGTGGAGAATATGGCTACTACACGCAAGACTGGAGGAATCAATATCTAATCGTGTGCGAACATAGGTAATGAACTTCTGACCGCCGTCAGTAAACGTTATATAACCCCTTGTAAGAATAAATTTGGGATTGAATTACGTTTTGCTTTTATTGCCAGCTAGTGAGTGAGTACACAGAAGGGAGATAGTTTGAATAGTAGACGATGACGAAAATGATTATTCGCACTTCGAAAACTATTAGTCCGGAAGACTCTTTCATTCGAATGTATCATACCTTTTTAATCTATGTGTCGGTCTATTTTTCCGTCTCTTCTACCATACGATGCCCATACGGTCGTCGTCATTAAATTTAAAAAAGTGCAGATGAAAAGCATAGTTGATGTCAAGTGACTCCCTGTGTGTATACGGGAATTCAATAGCACTTCATCAGCGCTACAGTGATAATGTTCATCAGTAATCAGTGTCGTCATCATAATCAACGCTTTGATTAGGAAAATAAGTGGAGTGAAACGGACGCAAAAGTGGTGAGCAATGACTTCATCATCAAAGTGATTTTTCAAGTGAAGCCCTTCCTTTTAACACAATTAACACTAGTAGTCGAATGTCACAAACACAGTCAACCAGGCATGGTAATGATGCTGTCAAGAGATGTTGTGGAATCTTTTCGCAATATGATAAATGTTTGCGACACATACCTAGCCAAAAAGTGAACTCCATAATAGCTAAATGCAAGCTTTTCTTGTCGAGTATAACGCGCCTTCAAAATTTTTTACACATTATGAGAAAACATCTTTGATGTATTTTATATTTTTGTTCATGGAAAGACCATCGAATGGTGCATTTCGGATATTTAGTGTGAAATAGTGAATTTTTGGCGATGGAAGTATTACCCAGCCACCCAGGAAAAAGAGTTTCACGGATTTTATCAAACAGAGACGAATGTTTTACGACTAGTTCGTTTTCTTTGACCGACTTGGGACATAACTGTGATACATGTCGGCATTTTTAAGTTGAAAAAGGGCACAAAAAGATGTCTAAGTACATGATTGCAGCAAAGATCCAATTATGAGCAATTAGATTCTTCCCCTTGTATGAGCACATGATCATACGATTTTCAGTGTAACGTTGTCCATATGTATTTCACCTCTGAATGAGACGTAGACCAAAGATTGTGCGATCTTTCAAAAATGCCTTCCTTTCGGAACTCTCCCTAACACCATATCCCCCATTATATTATTGATGTTTAGGATACGAGAGAAGGGGCAGCAGCAATAACCGTAATAATAGCAATAACAACGATGGCAGGCATGAGATGATTGGTGGTGTGGTAGTGATATTGGCAAGATGATAATACAGAATGATAATAGATTTTTTAAAGAGAAGAAGGAGAAATATTTTTTCCAATGCTGGTCATTAGGAGACCATAATATGCCCTCATAAAACCGATACTGTGATTAAATTTCCGTGTATGTCCCTTTATTTTTGAAAGAATATTTGAGATACACGTAAATTTTGTCATTTGTTCGGAGCAATACCTAGGGTATTCGATGCGAAAGCGGCATCATCAAGTGTAATAAGGCTAATTGCAAGTATAAAATGTAGGAATGTCAAAATTCGCCAATGAAGTTTTAATATGAAATGTCCCGCTGAATTACATGTACGTGTAAGAGATGTGTTTGATTTGAAACGTCAATTTTCTGGCTTTGTTCTTCGTCTGATTATTACCGGTCGTCTTGAAAATACTTCGAAGCATCAATACACACAACTCGTAATCAGTAATTAGAGTTTGTCATGTTCTTCTTCTCAATTTCAATTTGCAATCAAAGAACAATTTGTTTTTTTTGCCATTTTATTCCACATTTCGCTTTAGGGAGTAAATTATAATTTTACTAGAACAAAATAAAATCGCTAAAAACATAAGCATTTTAATTTCCACCGAAGTATAGCCTAGAATGCCATCATTAATATTCCTTCAGTGCAGGAGCGCACGCACATTAATGTAATGACGGAGTATTCGAAAATTATGCAAAATTCATCGCATTTTTTACTTTGGTATGTTTTTTAATGGGCAATTGTTTGAATTTTATAGGAGTGTATCTGGCTTTAATTATTTCCTATCTCCTGAGAGAAAATACGAAGGCAAATATCACGCTTTTAGATCAATTAAGTTCATTCTTTATTTTTCTTAATCTATTGAAACCATCACTTGTGAAAATCCAAATGCATACTTCCGTTGACAGAGACAGTGAAAGACATTCTGTTGGACCACATTTAATGCACATCTTTATGATTGAAGTTGAGCATATTGCCCTTTGCTGTCAACGTAGATTTTGAAATAGACATGATCAGTAACCCTAGCATAGCTATTCAGTTAGGGACTCATGTGAAGTCGTTCGTTTTAGCTAACCGGTAATTGATATCATATTACTCATATGCCTCGTCCCGCTTGAACATGATCCTACCAAAAAAACTCTGTACATTTTTCTTTCACTAATTTCAAACGATACCATTTCTTTTGGTATCCCACTGAAAGCACCGTTTAATTATAATTTACAGACAAGACTTCGCAGACTACTGTGATTGTCTGACTACGCAATGAGAAATATTATTTTGTAATTGGACATGCGAATTGAACAAACAAACGTATATTTTTCTATTCACGTTCAGATAAGTGCAACAAATGTGAATTTCCTTGAGATTTTCTATCTGTGGATAATGCAGTCCATTGATTGGGATAAGATATCTGCTTGTGAGACACGGCTTGTATACGTTACGGCTGATGAAAGTCAATGGCTGCTATTATGACATTGAAATTATGGTTCTTTTCCTCACTCCCACTCGATTGGAGTACTGTTTCTGTGTTTGTTGAACGACAAGAAAAGGAGCAGCAGGAGTTGAGTTGTTGTAGCAGTCATTAGTGCTCATTACTTGAAGATCACGTTTAAATAAAAAACCTTTTATTTCGTATATGACAACCAAACTCATTGCAACAAACCACTACACCGCCTGTGACGAATAATGAAAAGGATAGGGAGAGCAAAATAAAAATGATTATGTGATACAGATATGCTCAACCTATGTCTCCAGTTGGTGATGTGATCGTGGCAATGCATTATAACTGATTACTTCTTCCTTTTCGTCTACAACCCTCGTTTTTTTCTCTACTACCTCTTAAAAAATGATCAAATGAAAATTCCACCAAAAGAACCGACGAAAGGCTGTAAAATGTAGGAAAAGAGGGATTCTTGAATGAAAATAAAGGAGCGATTCAGATTTTTTAAGAGTGTGGTTTTTATTTTATGCGTGACGTCGGTGATCACAGATAGATAATACGAAATTAACATGCATAAGGAATATTGCACACCAAGTTTATCATTCCGTTCTTTCACCCTTGAAACTCAACGCACTGAAGAGACGTACAGGTTTCAAACAACCTCATTTCCTTGAAGCTTTTTGAGAGAGGAAACGATACTTGCCTAAACCTCCTGACAAAGTGCAACAGTCAACCGGTGAAATGTGCAAGGGGGCAAGTTTCTAGTGTTAAAACTGAAATGATTGTTCGACCCTCTTTGATCCTAACTAGATGGGTTTCTTACAGCTTTGGGTACACGCGAATTGCTAAGAAGTAGCAACAGGACCGGAAAATTGAATACTATAATATACTGATGCAGACAAAGGTACTCTATTGCTGTAGTATCATCTTTTTCATCACTATTGATGAGTAGGGATAGTGTGGAGAAATTAAATTATTTGATGGTAATTCTTTTGGAAACAACCAAAAGGTTTTTAGTCAATTTGAGCAGAATTACGACAGTAAGATATATACGTGGTTTTTAGTTGGATAAAAATAAAAATAAAATATGCATGTGTGTTTGTTATTATTGCGCTTCTTGTGGGTTGCCCCACTAAGTCCAAATCAAAAAGCAAAATTTACAATGCATACTATATCGGTATATCATGTAGGGAGTTTGAGTTATAATATCTCTCATATCTGCTCATTATATTTTAAGCGAAACCTTAACGTGTTTTTCTAACACTTGCCGGCAACAGAGCAAAAACGGAGTCAACTATGTGGTCACATCTAAAATGAGAAAACAAATCTTTGACATATATTTAAATATGTACTGCTTGTCATTATGTATATTGCCAAAAATTTATCAGAACGTTTTTTTCCAATCCCAATAGCTTCTTCTTTGTCGACCAATTAATCAAACACTCGTTTGTCATTTTCTCTGTAAACTTAAACGATATTTGCCTGAATATATGGCACGGGAATTTAGTCATAGGCATTTATAGATTTGGCTTCTATTATACAACGGTAGAAAGTGCAGATTGTCACAAATATTTGTCTGGAAAATGTTTGTAATTTGTAGCTAAACGCCCCATTACATTGTTTGAAATGATTTGAAAACCAAAAATGCTTTTAAAGGCCCGATATTGTCTACATGTCGTCAACACCCATCCTTTTCGAAGTACTTGTAATAGCTGTTGAAAAAATCCTAAATTACAAGGTTCATGGCTGTAAAACGGAGCAATAAATATTTATTGGGGAGACAATTAACAAAATTTTTCATTGCGTTTTGTTCTACCTAAGTTTTCATTATTTGTATACCCAAACACTTTGAAAAGTCTCATACTTAAACATAAAGCATCAAGTAGTACTTTATGTGGAATATGAACTGAGACATTTTGACCAGCTAGTATTAATCAGAATTTATGTACCAAAGCTTTATGTTCCTACTGACCGCCCATGTCTGCCCAGTCAACATATATTTTGTACGAATGTATTTGCATAGTAGCCATCGGTGCATCATATTTTCTCCGAACAACCGAGTGCTTCTCAGTATTCATTGGTAACTTTGAAGAAATAGTTAACAGTCTAGGAGGGACCGTTAAACTCGCCTGATTACGGTTCCCAACAAAAACAGCTACGTAACGGGCATAAAAGACATTTACTTGAAAATGAAAGTATCTACAGGATGACGAAGAAAAGCGGGGGCACATTGTCTACGGTAGGTGTGAGACAAGAAAGGCTCAGATCGTAGTAAGTAGTGATTTTCAAAGACGTGGAACAGTTTCTCCAGCCACATCTTACAGGTAAGTTTTAGACAGAAAATTGTAACAGACAACGAATACATAAAAAACGGTTGTAAACTCAGGTAAACATAAAACGGGAGGATCTCTCATTCTTTAAAAGGTAGCAAGTGAAAAATATATATGCACAACCTGATCGCGGACATAGTTACAGGCTGGTAAGGTTTTTACTATGACAAATTTCATTTGGAAAAGTATCGATGTCTAGAAATCCATTTTGTGTACACAATTGCTTAAAAATTAGCTCAAATTATGGTACGGCCATCATTATCATCCTCATGTGCTCATCAGAGCATTGCTAGAAAAAATTCCAAATGATTTTTACAGTCACTAACTATCATTACGTTGCCTTTTAAGGAACCTCGGAAGTAAAAACACTGGATGGTGCAAACACAGTGATCAACACAAGCCAATCAACTAAATTGTCTGGTGCGCTGATAAGTACCACCTCTTAAAAATACACGTACGTACTAAGTTTTCTAAAACTTAGCGAAGTGACAGTTTATAACCATGTCTCCTCCAATCAGCCAAGCCGTCGTTGTAGAAAGCTTGACATGAATGTGATCTTTTTTTGAAGTTTCCAATATACGTAGTTCGTGTTCGTGACGAGCGCACTACATGATTGTAGCCTCCGTAGCCTCTGTTCTCACTAAAAATTACTTTCATCAGATATATTTCCTCTTTTCTCTTCACTCATTTCTCCTTATCTTTTCCTCTCTCTCTCTCTCTCTCTCTCTCTCTAGTTGATCATAATTTTTCGTAATGATAATTATAAGAATACCCAAGCAGTGTGAATGTGGTACACAGACGACAGGTTTTTTACCCCTCTTTTTTGCTTAGTGCCGTGCTTTCGCTTTGGGTATCATCTAAACATCAGAAGCAAGCATTAAAATGGGATGCGTTCTATCCAGAAGCTGTTTAAAAGGAAGCAGGATCATTCTCATCTCTGTTAAGTAGTACGCGTAGCAAATGAAAATATAAATTCAATCCCCTGTTTTTATTTCCCTTTAAATTTATGCATCATCCGGTATCTCTTGATTTTCTTGGATATTTTATAAAAGTTTTGTGAGAGCTCCATTTTGTCTGCATTGCCTCTATCCACATGAACCGAAGGATTTCAAGGAAAAACTAATTATCTAGCAATCCATATGTCCACTTCGGCTCATAAACTACCCTCTCTCTCATTCTTGCCTCTTTGCCTTCTTCAATAAAATCCCTAATGTCCTCTGATGCTTCATCTTATTATTCTTCATTGTTTACGAAGATCCCCTCTTGATAATTACTCCTCCTTGAATAGATCCACTGCTATTGCTATTATGTTCCTATTTGAACATATAAATTATAACGATTTTTAGAGCAGTAGGAAATGACGACATTCTTTACCAACACTGCATTTTTCAGAGTTAAACTTTCTTAAAGGGTAAACATCAACTTTAGCAAATATACTTCTCATCGTTCTCTAGAAACAAACATGTACATACTCGCATCCATTAATAGACTCTTATCGCATTTTCTCTTTCTCTTTGCTCACTTCATCGTTCACTATCTATCCACGTATACTTCTCATTGAACCCGTAAAAACTCACATTTGTTTACTCACAGGATGAAATACTTTTCCCTTCAAACCTCCACTGTCTTCCAGTTTACTGTTGATATTTTGTTTATAATAGGGAGCATTGACGTGATGTAGTTAGTGATAGTGATTTACTCACTTACTCACGTGCGATCTCCTCCGAGTTCATCCTAGGTTTGAAATAAAACTAAATAGTTATATTACAGACTGGTAGCCCTTCATTTCTAATACTAGCAGTGCAAAGATGGCTACGAATGTATTGATAGTAACCCCTTCTCGGCTCTCACTTTTGTTCCACTCTTCATTAATTTTCGCTTAGTAAAATTTGGAATTTTTTATTAATTTCATTATTTCTTCCCTTGTTTTTGATAATTTATGAAAACTGATGCTCATCTCGATTCTCTTAGTGAGACACTGGAAATTAGGAAAAGAAATTAAAGAAAAAATCGCAGAAATTCTGTATTTACATTATTATTAAAAATAGGTATTGTTAACGGACATTCGCACCGACATTAATCTACTCAGCAGGACATTTTTTTAAAAGTATCTACAATAAATTTAAATAATTAATTCAATGTGATAAGGAAGTTGATTATAAGTTGCGGTTACTACTAAATAAACTTTTATTAATTGGGAAAAAGACTTAAAACCATATACATAATCAGCTCTAGATGCGCGCCTCACTAGACTGGTTATGGTTAAAACAGTCTTCAAACGTGTACGTATTATTATTTCCATCATATTCAGTGAAAGAGACAAAATCTAAAGATTCTGGAAGGAAAGGAAAGGATGAAGGATAATGATATGCAGGACATGCACTGCAACTCTATTTATGCATTACATTTATTTTGAATGGTATACAGAGGAGAGCACGTAAATCAAAGATTTCTCTTTCTGTCTTCTTCTTTCTTCGTTCAGGAGGAGCCATTCTTCCATTCAGAACCATCACTAAAAACTTTTCCACTTGTCCCTACTTTTGTATTCAAACCAAGAAATCAGTGAAAGAAGAGGAATAAAGAGGAATGTGGAGGACAGAGAAGAGAGTGAAGTGAAAGCACAACAACAATAATCCCACGAAGCAATAGGAAAAACTGATGGGATGATGCTGGCGATGATCATGAATCTTGGTTGTAAATCGGAGCAGCTCAACAAAGCTAAAAAGAGATATTTATTCAGCGCGCATAACATGCGTGAATGTGTGAGACTTTAGTATGGAACAAAAGTAGATTTTTCGTCTGCATACGATTACTATGATTAGTGATATACGTTCTGCATGGTTTTGATGTAATAGACCCAAGAATAATAATCATGAGAGTCTTGTTCGATCGCCAAGACGGTTGTATAAAAGATTGTGTGATAAAATGTAAATAAGTATAAGATATGATGTCTTTGCAACAAAATCTTGTTGTTTTGGGAAGGAAGCATGTAGAAATAAGGATAATGATACACCTTACATTATACTCATGATTGGGATAGACCCAGTAAAAAGCAAGTGGAGTCAGGGTACCCCACTCAAGTAAGTGTGCACGTTTTCTCCCTAACACAATTCATATCATGTATTTAAATACTTCCTCACAGAGACAGAAGAAAGAATGAAAGATAGAGAGCAAACGTTTGAAAAGAGAAAAAGAGATCAGAGAAAGAGATGAAAATTTAGGGAAAAGAAAACCGACTAAAAACTCCTCTCTTGTTCTTTTTCTTCTTCTTTCACTAGTAAATACTTGTCTTTTGATGTCTCTCTGACTTACTAAGAGAGAAAGAGGAATACAGTTTTTTCTTTGCTTTTCAATAGCTAGTACTGAAATATCATGATGATTTTGAAATGAATACAAGCATACTTGTTCGTCTTTTCACTCTTTTCATGTTGCTTCACTGGGAAGCCGGTGCTCCACACTTATTCGCTCAAAAATTTTGTTAAGAGCTGTCTGCTTAGGATTTGGTATTAGTACGAAAAGCACAGTATGATAATTATAATCATTATATCATTCTTTTCGTAGGAACTCCAAAAAAACTATCACAATGCATGGAAAATTAGTCATTCGATATAAATTAGTTTTGCAGAAGTTGACACACACATGTCTTCACAATAAATATATACCTAAAAACTCAATTTATAAGTCTTTCTTAACGGTTTTCAAAAGATGTCTAGGTAAAATAATTTCGCTGTTTCCTTCCCTGTACCGCTATGAAGGTGTTAAACACACATCAAAATTAATTTCTACTCTCAAATGTGTGATGTGTGTAAATCATTCGCAATTCGAATAACCAATCATGATTTTTTGTGTGCTGCCTTTAGTCTAACACCGTTTTATACTGGTGCGAGACAGCTTGAAAAAATAAATCGTAAAAGTTTGACCCGACAGTCAACCTTAAACACTTTTGCGTTGTTGTTACTCTTACAGATATCATGCTTAAGAAAGCCATCTGTCCTGTTCACATTCTAGTTTCCCTGTCGTTTTTCGTTTAGGATTTTTTCCTTCCTCTGCAATAATAAATTATACTCCTACCAAAAAGTCTCACTTTCTTTACCTACCAAAGAGACTTACTAAAAGCCAGTTATTGTGCACATCATCAACCTGTTATAACTATGTGACTATTTCTGGTATTTGTTGCTGTAATGCGTACCTTGCTCTTTCACTTATTAGGCCCTTATTATATTAGCCTACATGTATTATGACAATGAAGCTTTTTTTCGTAAGTTTGCATATTGTGTCGTGACACTGTCACTGTCGGGTAGCTCCATTTTATTTTTACTTAACAAACCAGTCAGTCAACAGATTTACTGGAGAGTGTAAGGATTTAATATAGCATGGCAAATATTAGGTCATGGCATGAGATCTAAACGTAATCACAAACAAACATGCTTCTTTTTATGCGCTTCCCCTTTACCCATGTTTTTGATCTTTTTCTCGTTTCTTTTAAGTGAAAATTCGTTAAAATAAAAAGATATATCTTTTGATTACAATTCTTCCTCTTTCTTGCTAAGTCCGTTCGTCCCTTTTAATCCCTAATCCCTCTAAGTAAGTCTTGCGATTCTCTGATTTAGCTCTCACCCTCTATCTCCTTACTTACTCTACTACTGAGTGATCACATTTTGCTTCTCAGTTAAACTTGCTGCGCATTCTTTACATGTATTTTTGTTCCCGTTAGAATTGGCACTACTAACTCAATCTGTACGTACGTGAATCTCGAGCTTCTAGAAACAGTAAATAAAACTTTATATAAACTCCTTTGAACTATTCGTTCTCCACGCGTAGATTTTACTTTTAACTACGTGTTTAACTTAAGGAAAAATCCCAAAAAACTAACTATTTGATATCTATATTCATTTTTTCCAGTTTGCCAGCCTGATATAATGCCAAAGATACTTCTGACTTCCTCCTTAGTTTCACTTTTCCTTTTTCGGATGATCAAAAAGGCTTTTTACACACGGTTAAGAATCCTTCTAATATTATATTACTTTTGATTGTGCTCACAGATTTCTACTACTGAAACTGTAATCTTGTTACGACATCTTTTCAACCTAGATCATCGTAGTTTCCGTGTTGAGAAAATTTTCGCAAGTAGTTGTTGTACTGTTCATGAGCGGAATTGCGTATCAAGCGATTCGAGCTGTGGAATCAGTTAAGTGGTTTCTTGTAAACACCCCTCGACGCTGAGAAAGAAGTATTCATAGATACATACATGGTGACAGTAGTACTCTGTATTATGTGCTGTCTACGTAAATTTATTAGGTAGTATGGGTTTGCTGCAGACGAGCATACTATGGGCGATATTTCACATTCAAATCTAAGAAATGTAAGGCTCCTAATTTATAAAAAAACACTTGGGGAGGGAAATAGTATGGTATAAAGTGGCCGAACCTTTAAAGAAATAACGTCAATTTACTAATTTCGAGCATCTAATTCATGGCACCTTGTGATATAGTTTCAATGCTGGGCTGAATTTGTCTGTATAACCGGATCACCATAAACGCGACCCAATAGTGAGCAATCGGATTGAGAATATATCAAATGATGATGCAAATACAAAATAGGAATTGCAACGAGAGTTTATTCAAAAAACTTAGTTTCCAAACGTTTCGACCGAATGCTTCAGACGTTCTTCTTAGAGAATATATCGTACATCCAGCATTCATTGGGTGGTCACAACTATGATGCAGTATATAAAATAAACTAAATACTGCTTAAGAGAGTAATACAACAAAGTCTTACATTATTTTACGGAAGATAGGCATAAACTCTTGCCAAGAACCCACTTAATGCTTTCGTTTGTTTTATTTGGCCTCGAATTTAGGAGTACCTTTGCACATTTTCAATTTGACTTCCGGCATCTTATGTAAGAATCATGTTAAGGTAAGAGTTGATTCTCTGCAAAACAAAAAAATATTGGAAACATTAGAAATGCGCAAATCGTGTGACAAGTTAGACAATAGATGCCAACGCTGATTAATAGAAGCTGGTACGGAACCAAACTATCCTACAAAAGACAAATAATGTATTAAGATAAAAGACAGCAAAATGAAGGACAGAAGTGCAGGGCTTTTACAAAAAGAAATTAATTCCAGAACGAGAGAAAATTCCATTGTCAATCATTCATTATTTATTGGATAAACGTCGCATACTAGGGAACTTGGTAGGGAAAATTCGGGAAACAGTGGAAAATCTAGTTTTACATTCAACCGTATTTTATTTAAAAACCTACTTTTTGATGATTTTGGAACACGACAAAAAAGGGGAAATTCTTGTTAACTTGGAATTTTACATGATGTAATAGCTGCTCAAGTCAATTTTCGTTGGAAGATTTAACATGCTAAAACGACTCCAAGTCAAAAAAACTGAGTCTCAGTTGTAGGAAATCAGTAAACAGTAACCAGAAAGCATTGCAACAATTGCCGTTTACTTGATTTATTTCCTTACTTTTCTTCTTGCTACGCGCTTTATGGATTTTGGTTGAGCCTTATTCCACCCCACCATCGTTATAAATACTTGACCGTGGGAAACTAAAAAGCGATTAGTAGCAACAGCCAAACAACAGAAGGAAATCCCGATGACTGAAGTACAATACGCAAAAAATGAAAGACAAGAAAGACATTTACTGATGATTGTATGCCTGATCTTTACTGCTAAGAAGCATTTTCTTTTGTATAACCAAGGAATCACATAAAAAGTGATGTATTTAGTATCACATCCTTTGTCTCACAAGCTAGGAGCCATTGCCAACTAATTGTACTCTAGAGCAGTGCAATGCAGTGATTAGAAGTTATTCTGTGCTTTGAATGTCGGACAACAAAACGCTGTTGTGACGGCGGCTCAAGTCATCTACATCCTTGACGTATGATGACAATAACGAATGAAATAGCTACATGCATTCTAGCACATATCAGGTTTGTCATCCTCATAGTATACCTTTTCAATTTATACTTGCGTTGATTTTCCACGATCGCACCGTGAGTCATAGAGTCGTCCATTGAAAGACAGATCATGTAGACAGGAATGTATTTGAAATGAACAGCAATATTGAATGAAGGAGCTTAAGGTAATGAAATAATTACTACTCATTTGTCTTCTGTCTGTTCAAAAGCTGAAACCGGGTGTACAAACCTACACCAGTGCCAAAGTGTTCGGAACAAAGCAACAAATGTTTGCTTCCATACCGGTACAATCTACAAGGATATCCAGAAACATGTTTATATATGATAGTGAATTTTCTATTTCGCATTTGGGGTTGCTCGAAAAATGTCATAAACATATCCCCTTTTACTATACATGAGAAACTTTAACTCATGACTTGAGTTTGAGTACACGCAGAGAGGCACGCAAAAAATTTTCTTTCGGATTTCCAGCAGCAAAGTTGGCTACCGGACACCGGATCAAAGAAAAAAACACAGAAATGGTTCGTTTTCTAAAATATGTTTTCAAATTTTCTCGTGAACCCCAAACACGAAATAGAAAATTCAAATCCCCAGTAAAACTGCTTCTGGATAACACTGTACATCAATAAAACATCTCGATGATGGGCATAAACTTCACTTTAGTAAAGGTGCACATAGGTACCCCAAGAGTTTTCCCGTTTTTTATCTTTTGCAAAATGTTTGCCGTCTTTTCTACGAAACAATTGTATTTTTTCAAGTTTGTAGTGATTTCTTACCTTGTAAGATTTTCTTTCTTCTATTAGTACGCAAAGCTATGGGTTTATAAAGATGACATCACTTATATTACGTTTAAGATTTATCATAAAAATTAGGCTTGCGACTGGTACAATAAAACATTTTACTAACAGAAAATAGTACGTAATATTTTCGCAGTCTAGCAGAGGTAACATGGAAAGCATCTTTTAGAAAGTCGCCGTCGTCAGTCCTGTGTGCTTTCTCTTAGTGATTTCTGAGAAATGGTTCACGTACTTGAGCAAATCCATCATCATCTGTAACAACTGCTGTTTCTGATCCTACAACCGTTGCCACAACAGTTTTTTCTTGCTTCTCCGTCCTCTCATTTCTCAATTTTATTAGAAAAAATACTATCTAACGTAGCCTACCTTCATGAACATAGTATTTTTTTCTGGCAAGGAAATGATCATCTCAAAAATACATCAATATAAGTCCGCTGTGCTCCTAACCATTCACCCAAACACTCATTTTTCCTCCTCTCTAAGCATGTTTGTGTGTTAAAATAAAGTAAAGAATTCCAAAAACAGTGGTGAAGGAATCAGGCACCCGTACATGCAATGCACCATTAGATCATGAAACGAATACATTCCATACCACGATGGTTCCTGTGGGGGATTGCGACAGTTTTTCCTCAAAGCAGAAACATTGACTGACGAAAGTAGAGAAAAAAAGTGAAAAGTAAAAATACGTTTTCGCCTGATTCTCCCTTCGTTGTTACTTCTAAACTTTTTTCGCTTTTGTACTTCTGTTGTTAGGAGAATTCGTGCAACGATGAAATATCATAGCCATTATCGTCGTCGCCATCATCACAAACAACAGAATTGGTATCATGTCACGAAATAGGGACGCTCAAGGAATAGAGGCAAACTGACACATCAGATTAAAAATTCTTCTCAAGTTAACTCGAATTTAAACAAAGATCCTCCAAGAAAAACAGCTCCACTGTAAGTTTCAACGATAAACAAATGCCTACTAACCTGAGCTCTACTAACGATCTTGACATGGTAGCAGTAAAAACCAATATTGTCCGATAATTATAGCCAAAACATCAAGGAAGCAGAAGACTATGCTCATCATAATCATACGAATGATATTGTGCCAACAAAACACGCTGATACTTCATGTTTATAGTTTGAGTAACAAAAATAAAACGTATTACTTGGGGATCATCTTGGCAATTACACATTTTTTTTCAATCTTCAGTGAAGGTATTATTTTGGAGTGGGATAGATGACCATGTCTTTGGACTGAGATGATTGGGATGACGAGCTAATGTCGTGTTGCATTGCTGCCTCGGTTGTACCGACTGTCTATCTTTGATGTTCGTGAGTAATTACAACTCCCTCCCTCATTTTTAGATATTTACAACGAGTGCATTATTCGTGCTGTCGTCTAACAGTTACCAACTGAAAAACGGTAGCTCTACTTTATTTACTATTAAAAGTAGTCTACCATCCTCATTTTGTCATTAGTTAACCTATCTACAGAGTTTTGTTGCTTGCCTGGTGGCGATTACATTGAAAGATGAGTGATCAACATGTATCCAAGGGAGCGTCTAGTGTATAAACTATCTCAGAGCAAGAGCGAAAAAAATTCCCATGGCTCGTCTAATCAACTTTGTGAAGGAAGTTGAAGAAGAATTATATGACGATGGAGTGAAAATGACGGCCGGTGGAATCGTCAGCAACATGTGAGATGTGTAAAAAAAGATGCTTTAGTTGAGCAATTAGACAAATAGGTTATTTATGGCCTGTACCTCAGACCTGTCATCATCAACTGACCATATCACAAACCCTCAGAGGAAAAGGTTTTCTAAACCGCCCGCTACTGTACTAGCAAAGGAGTTTTAGCACTGCTGCCATATCAATTATTCGTAAACTGTTGGTCGTTACACTGATAAATTAAAAATATAAAGTTGCAGTTATAGGTTGCCGTGTCGGACAGTTGTATTTTAACAACCGGCTCCAAGCATGAGAAGAATTAGAAGCATACATACCGCACCGTTGAGTTTTTTCCTCATTACTCACAAGAATCGGATGATCATCAAGTGGCCAGAGTAACCTGTATTTCTTCACGGAAATATATGTCGCCAGTAAAATAGGGAGATAAATGGTCCTGACTGACTTATATTGTGATTGGGACAACAGTTTCCATAAAAAAGAAGCAGTAGTCGCATATTCAGCTTGACTGAGATCTCGAAAAGCTTAATACGTAATCTCGAATGTTATTCGGGGGTTGTCATTAATTCTTCACTAATTGCATTCAACTGCCCATATAAAAATGAAAACTCCGATTGTATTAGTACCGTTGATGAAGGCTAATGTATGCATGCTGATTGCAAATTGCAAACGCCATTACATCCTCGTTAAAACTGGTATGAGCGAATAGTTAGAGAACCATCCTATTATCTGATTCTGAGGTCCATAAATTTTCTCTATGCTTGTGGATGAGTGATACCTTTTCGGTGCTTCCCAAGTCTTGTTGCCATCTACAGGTTGATACACTTGTTAAGTAGTAAATGTCAGCCTCAGGCTTCGAATAAAAAAATCTATCTCTCACTGCGAGCTGAGTTAATCCCAAGCATGCATATTGGTAAGCACATGTGACATAACATCTTAGGTGACATGATTGCCAAACTTTTTTACATTCTACATCTGTTGAACTTCTATATTAGAAACATCGTCCACATCACTGACAGATTTGGAAGTATACCTCAATGCCCCGCATTTACGTTTTATCCTTTTATCTCATATATTCCAACTGAAGCATCATGCAAGCATATTTGTATGGATAAAGATAACTTGGACCCTTAACTACATATATTTCATGTCAATAGACTCCAGGTTAGCACACCGTATGGTAGCTGTATTTAAAATAATTTTAATTCATTGACTGGTTATACAAGTTGCCTAAAAGGCGAGTGAAAAAGGGAAGAGGAGAGAATGTAGAAGACTCTAGTCTTGGGAAATAAAGAAAACAAGCCCTTAAGTTATGAACCTATTGCTCAAAATTGCTTCCAGAAAAGCAAAATTACGGTTTGAAGAGAAATAGCCAGATGTAGCTAAGAAGAAGTTTTTAGTAAAAATATGTACGGAAACCATTGCCAGTGGTCACACCGTATCATGCCCCACGAAAACTTGGAGGAAATTTGCCATTTCAGAAAATAAATACAAACTCCCTGCCATATAAGACGGTAAGTGTTGTAAACCACAAAAAAGGTGGGTGATGTAAAACCTTCATTCATGACTAATAGAAGAATCCGGAGGATATCCAAAAATAGTGAAAATTTTCTGAACGGAGTTGATTGCACAATCCGTGGCCACTAAACTTTGACGGATAGTGTAGTGAAATGCTTGGATGGTGATGTTTTTTGAAGAGAAAGATGCTTTTCATCCTCATCTCCATAAATATCCTCTGTTCATTTTAGTCGCCTGACTGCAAAAAGAAGCTCAAAAGTTAGTAGGCCAGTCATCCAGAAGAAATAATATTAGAAAAGTAGAGGAGTGTCGACGAAGACCATGCGAATGAAATGGAAGAGGGAAAAAGATGATATGCTTGATGATGATAACGTGAAAGAGTTTTAACTTGGTTCTTCCTTTACTCACTTGCTTTTTCCGTTTTAACGATGACAGTCCAGTCAAATTAGACTTTGGATATGACATCACAAAACGAGTTTTGATTAACGCATAGATGTCTGTACAAGAAAAGTCGGCTGTAAAAGTAAGCTAGAAAAGAACATGACACTACGAAGAGGTAGAAACACACACACTTTTCACAAAGAAATATTATAGAGAAAAGACTCTCAAGATTCTCGAATTTTATGTCATGTTAATTGCTTGGTTAGTTTTTATCCATCACCAGAGGGAATTGCTCTACGTGGGTCTCCGGCTCCTTTCTCCCTCCCTCGCCAGTCGACATAACAGATCTTCACCAAAGGAGCTTAGAAAGTACATGCAAAACGTAAAATGGGTAAGTGGTTGCGGTGTTGATGGTGAAGATGACATTTGTATTCTTTATATTCATCTGTTGTATTGGCCAAGTTGCAGGGAAAACCTAGGACACTTCTTTCTAGGAAACACTGCGCTCGCTTTGATTTTATTTGCCTTGTATAAATAATCGATTGCTCTCTTAAGAGAAGTGGACTTCTCATGCTTAATTCTCTAAGCAGTGAGGTTTTTCGGTTCACCTTTTAAATATTCATTTTGAGCGCTCCTCGCAAAATAAATGTTTGATTTAAATTTGAGAAAAGGAAGGGACATTGAAAATAAGTGAATTTATTATTAGGTACGCACTTTTCCGTTCCCCTCCTTTATTCTTCAGATCAGTATCACCAAATATTAACGATTGTGGCTACATAAAAAATTAAAAAATAGGCTTCAACGTTGAAGCTCATCCCATCTCCCTGTCGGTTTTAGTCATTGTCATTTAGGAGTAATCAAAGTTGACAGAATTCGTCGCTTATACACCGCCCGTGTCTCGGTCTCTGGTGGCAATTTCCAACCAAGCTATAGTTTTTCCCTTCTTAGCTCACCGAGTTGGGAGATCTTTGCTGTGAGGTCTTCATGTCCATTTTCCTCTTTGTCATTGCGGTTTGAACCGACCCAAACAACTTTCTTTTCCACCTACCTATCGTTTATTCCCTCGTCAACGTACGCTGCTATGCTATTCAGGGACATATAACGAAGTAGAAGTTAAAAATACATCAGAATACATCAAAACAGAGTACATCAGTACAAAGTGTAAATCGGAGTAAGACAAATTTCCTGTACACAGTCCTAGTCAACTTTTTAAAACTCAAGAAATAAAAAATAACAACCCTAGTGAAACTTTTTCGCCACGCTGTCTTAAGACACTCGACATCTCCTCTTGTTTTGAAAACCAAACGGCATCGCTTAGGGCTCCAAGGTAAAATTCTTCGTTCTTTTCTTCTTCTTTCCCGGAGCCAAATAAAACAAGCTAGGGAGTAGGATGACAAGTATGTACGCGAACGAAGGCCTCGTGACGACTGCAATGTCTCCAAAGATAATAATTCCGTTCTAAGCTTTCCTCGTCTACTCTCGATATATTTTGAATAGCTAAACATAAGTTTGAAGACTAAAGAAACCCCGGATATTTTTCATTTGTACAGTTCCTGTTCTTTTCCATTAAAGTTCAAAATGTTTACCACTAAACCAAGACGACCATCACTGTTACCACCGACTAACACATTAAACAAGATCAACCGTTCGATGACGGCGACGGCCATCATCATCATCCCAGTTTGAATGAAACCAAACCACAGTCATTTTATTCTTCTTTTTACGTCTACTGAAAGTATCTTTTCCCTATTGTACGTCTTGTCTGATATATCCCCTGAAATGTAAAATTTTCGAGGTATTGTCAATGTTTTCCTCTGGCTGATGATGATGACGGGTGCTCCTCTACTCAACAGTGCATGATGATAAGTTTGAAAAGAGAAGAAAATATATGAATATTCATGGAAAAGTGGAACTAGAAAATGTTCTTCTTTTCCTTTCTTCCTTCCTTTTTCTAATTCTTTCTCTCTCTCTCTACCCCGCTCACTAGATAATATTTATTTCAAGTTCCATTATTCCACGCAGTTACTTTTTTCTCTTTTCTATACTAAGGGAAAGACGGCAGACCACCACCAAAAATCCTGATCTACTGTGAGATTCCAATCCACTTGGTTACTTTTTTGAGCATACAATGGGCTCATAACTGGATAGAATGAAATGCAGATATTTTCACAAAATATTCTTATCGCTGTCTTTACAATCATCATGAGGATCATCATTCTTTGACTATATTTTGTCTAAAATGCACCTCCCTGTTTTTTGCTCCGGACAAGCCTTAAATTCGAACTGGAATGTCTTCTTCACGAAAGTAAAAGGTTGAATTGGTTTCTAAAATTACACATTTTCTCTGAGATAAAGATGAAACAGGGAAAGTAATTATATTGAATGGCTTATCCCTTTCCTGTTCGTCATGCTTTTATGATACAAAAACTTGCTTTGTTTATCTCTCTTCTTTGCTGAGAAAATTTTAGTCTCAACCAGCCATGAGGCAAAGTCCGGAAGAGGAAAAGAGTGTAACTCGGCTCACAAAACTCTCTCAGTGTAACACTTTCAACATGAGAAAGTTTGATTAAAAACCTGATTTCCTCATAAAGACTTCATACCAAGGCCATTTTAAGAACAAAAAACCATGCAATTTAACGTATACGATAGGTCATTACTATAACAATTAAACCGAATAAATGACCAAGAAAAATATTTATTCATGTCTTGTTATCATTAATGCTTGATTTCACAAAAGGAAGGAGATAAAGACTTCAGTCGTTTTTTTATTTGCAGTACATTATCGTCACCCTTATCTTGTTCATCAACAGGGAAAATATGAGAAGAGCTTCGGAATATTTTGCTTCATGGAAGAATGAAACGCGTACTTAGGAGAGAAAGAAAGTAATGGGAAGTTTGTGATAGTAAGGACTAAGAGAATGGTTTTCACCCTCCACACACTCACATACCAAAAAACAACAAATAGTTAAAAATATTATCATCATAGCTGTCCCATTAATATATTAATAGTTCACTTTTTTATCTACGCACACACTAAGTTCAAGTGACAATTGCCCTATTAAATGAGAGGTCACATTGTTAAGAATGGACCTAGCTCAAAGTTGGCCTAGCCTGTCTTTTTTTTATTATCACTTTTTAAAAACTTTTTACTATCTTCATAACGCCAACTAGCCAAAAAAGAGCCGTTTTCCTTGTTAGTAAGTACTTTTTGCTACACTTTCCTTTCTATTATATTGTCACATTTTGGCATCATTCTCTTCATATTCTGGATTGTCATTTTCACAGCAGCGGTTCTGTGCACAAACTAAATAACGTAGCAAGATGTCCCTCTCGTTCCATTTCATTCTGTGTCTCTCTTCCTCTGTTTTTTTTCATTCAAATTAAAAATTTTCAAGAAAAAGTTGAACATTTTGAAAATAACTTTTTCTGCCTACTTCACGCTAACTATTTTTAATTTCCTATTACAAACAAGCTCAATCCCTTTCGAAACAGATTTTTTCATCATATCAAGGACTACCAACGAAGAGAGGAAGTAGCACCACTGGTACTCAACCCTTGTAGCGACATTTAATAATAATAATCATAATAATGTATATTTATTTTGATTTTAATCTGATACTTTTCCCACTTTCATACCGGACCCAAGCAGGACACGATGAGAAAAGTGAAGAAGTTTGAGAAAAAAAAGTTCGATGTATTTTTCACTTCTTTGTACATTTTCTGGGGCTCTCATAACGAGACTTACAAGTCGAGGGGAGTTGATGAGGGGCTATACTTTTTCCCAGTTCTAGATTCACACTCTCGGTTGGGTGTGGATGCCACTGATGATGTTACAGAGAAATGATCTCTGCTGTTTTTTTTCGAGATCTCTTGTAAATAAACCATTTCATCCCTGCATTTTAGTTTTTCATTTTACCTTATTTTTCCCTTCCTATCTCCGTCATCAAGCCAATCCCAAAAATGTTCTAATAACATGTACTCGCAGATTTATGACAGTTGTGAAATTTTTAGCCTTAAAATCCTTAGGAAATTAAAACTTTTGGATAATTAAATCTACGTCATGGAATCTAACAGAGAAAAATTAAGTAAAACAGCATCTCTCTCTTCTATTGCAGCATTGCAGTCATAAAAACTGCTGTAATGTATCCGCCTTCCTACCTAATCAGTTTGAGAAGGAAACAAGAGAGCATATTTGTGTAAATATATGATACGAAATTTATTCCCACTGCGTAACTGCCGTAGCAAATACTATAAAAAATATTGTGAAAAGAAAGGTCTGAATAGTGGAATCCGAAAAAACACAAAATAGGGGTTTTCCTTGTTTATAACCCATTCCATGTAAAATGCATTTTGGGGGAAAATTAAAAACTAAATAATATATGCATATCAAGCAAGCTAGACCCAACTGATCGAAGTTTTGAGGGTATTAAGTTGAGCTGAAGGGAAAAATCAACTGGAGACCGTAAAGATAGAAAAGGAGTAAAAATCAGCATCCTCTTCTATTTCCCAGTTGTACTTCTTTCTACGGTTAAGTAAAACTGTGTCGTGTACTGTTGACAATGGTTGCTAGTTGATGTGCCTCATGTCACGGGGACCACTGTCGATGCCACTACCACATCATCCCCATTCGCCACACTGCCACCAAGCAGCTTTTAATTACTACCAACATAATATAACATTTTACAGGAGTTGGGATCAACAAGGAATAGCACTTTTTCACGGTGATCATCATCATGATAATTCCAAGCATTATGCTCAAGACTTTTTCGTATGGAAGTGCACCCGTAAATGTTAGTGCATTTATATGGTCCCTGCCTATTTTGCATTTATTTGATTAACTAGAGACACGGAGAAGAAAAGAATCGACCAAGACGGTCGTTGAGAGTGTTCGCCGATACCCTCATAAAACTTGTATGTCTTCGTCTCTACAAGTTTGGAAAATGAAGATGGTTTTTATCACGACAGTTACATCAATGCCACCACATCTTCTACCCGCGTCTTATTTTCCATTATTTTCCCACTAATCACACGCCTCTAGGTTTCTCCCTTGGTCTTGTTTCATTTCATTTTTGAAAGACTGCTCTTCAATGTAATGATTCGGATCTAGCTAAGACCGCTTGATTTCCATAAGTCTACACCATCATTAAATTTCAATTTCGAGGAAAAATCAATCGTCAAAAAACGAGATCATTTGGTAGCAGAGTACATCAATGTAGCATGTTCTTTTAAAGTTTCCTTGTAAAAGAGAACCTGAGGATATTTACCTTGCCAAGAAAATAACACGAACATTAATTGAAATTTTCGGAAAGAAAGAAAACTCTACTCGAGAAGGTTCTGAGAAAGGGAAAAGAGTACACCAAATTTGTACATTTGGCTGCTCTGGAGGAGTAGTAATTCTGACATATGTAAGTAATAGTAATAAGCAAACTAATTAAAAATATATTGACCTGTTTAAATGTTTATTTATGTAGGTACCTGCCTCTAATCTGGCTACATAGAGTTAAGAATCATTTACAAAAAAACTGCATTGATTCCCAGCTCAATTACTACTGGTAAAAGTCATTCGTGAAATACGCCTTATGTGGAATTGTGGAAGTGAATTCCTTTACTCCTCCCGCCAGCAATTCGTAACGTGCACAAGACAACACGAGTTTAAGTCATAGTGTACTTTTCCGTTACTTATTATTATAAGATAATATTTTGCATATGAGTCAAAGGGAACGGTGAAAGGAAATACCGTAATTGATCGGAAATTACATTTGATACGCACGGATTGTTCAATATTTTACTACTTCATGGCAGACAACCATGACGCTATTGAAATTATAATGTGGAGAATCGTTCGTCGTCATTTCTATATGATACCATTGCAGGTACTGTGGCACATTAAATCATATCAGCAGGTAAAAATGATTGACGTCCTTTTATACGTGATTTCTGCCATCATTTTGTCCTCTAATTTTTTCATGGACCATTACCACTCGAACGTTACGATTAGCCCCTTAAGTCATTGATTGTAACGTCGCATAATCTTACAAGAATGGTAATAGTAGGCGTTACAATACCAGATAATTCAGCGTAAAACTGTGAAATAATGATCGAGCCTGGCCACAGAAGATTATTTTTAAAGAAAAAATCTTTGCGTTTTGTGAAAAGCACAAGCACCTACCTTAGAAATCTATGAAGAGCATACCAAAATGTTCGCTGAAACCACGTTAAATTGAAGGGTAATCGAAATAGGAAAACCCCTTGTGGGATACAACATCGTCATTATTTCCAATACATGCCTATTATCTAAACATCCTATCTTTCAAGAACCCTAAACTTTTGATAAAGCATTCGTCTCGTCAATCAAGCATGTAGCGCATGTTACGTTAATTATCAACTCAAAGCCACAAAAGTGTGAGGTGATCGGAAGGCAAAACACGAGACTACAATTTTTATATGATTATATTCATAAAGCACAGCATATTACGTATCAGCGTTTTTGGTCCAATCACAAAGGTGAGACACTTTATTCCATCATTTGTGTACACCTAAGACAAAAAAGCTGGCCACAGGGTCATTTTTTATGCATTGTACATTCATCTTATCCCCTCATATTCATCATTTTGTCATGATGATCGTACTTATTCGTATGTATGCAATGCGAGTTTTATGTAATATTTTTCGTACACAATTTTCTTTGCGACTAAGCAGTTATTACGATGTCCATAATCGAGGAATGATCGACTAATGATGAGTTTTGATTGCCAGAATGTACATGGCCTATGTGAAACTCGCGCTTTGCCCTGATAGTTTGTCAATACATTGGAAATTGAAAGTTCATTCAAGTTTACATGCGTATGCGTGTGTATTTAGGATCCCGCACACAAAGCGTCCATCTGACAAACATGTAAATGTGAGATCACCTCATGATCACCGTGTACAATTTTCATGCAAACTTTGATCATGCGCCCGATTGAAAAAATAATCCAAGGTTTTCTTATAAGTGATTATGGTAATAAGCTAACTTTTTTTCGTTTTCTTTTTGGAAATTCTTTTGGATGCCTTAACGATCAATTGAGCTACGGCACAATAATTCTTGACGCAGTTTTTTATGCTTTAGCTGTCAAAGCACATCAGCCGGAAAATATTTGGCGTGATACCACAGCCCGTCATTATTTATGCGTTGCCTGTGTGCTCGTGAATGCCAAAAATAATTGTTAGCAGTTATCATTCTATTAAAGCGAAACCTAAGGGACCTTCTTCACGAGGATTAGTCAAATTTTACTTTTTGTGTCTTTTATTGATTATCATAGATTATTATCATCGATTGAAATCAATGAAATAAGGTATTCAGTAAAGATTGTTACTTGATTTCCGAGAAAAAGGCATGTAATTTAATAGTTGTTAAACATTTACATTAAACAGGCGTGATGGTTCTAGAAATGGAATTGGCGACAAAGACAGCCAGCTCTTATTATGTAGCATGCAATAGTGGGCGATTGCTCGCTAACCAACGGGATACGTTATATACTTTGTTTTGAAACAATTACTGAGTACGATTACTTGAAAGTTTAACTTGAAGAAAATGTGTGACATATTTAACTATTCCTTCATATTTAAGTGAGGATTCTATTTGTTGATTTGTAATTGTGTAATAGTCGTGGACCTTGTCTGGGACTCTGGGACTGTAGTAAGTGATATCGGTAGGTGGCCTACCCGAACATATGAACACTCGTTTTTTTAGAAAGATACATGATCTTGTACAATTCTGTTCAAAAAGACCATAAAACTCATAAAGATAATTGTATTTAGTAACTATATTTTCCTGGGAATTCCATGGGTTTTGTGTGTCTTCGATGAGACCAACGATAATGAAAGATAATCAAGCAAATAAATTCAACAGGAGCAGCAGGTAAAGGGAAAAAGCCATAATTATTTGTTCAACCTCGTTGACGATCAAGGGGACAATAAATCCATTTGAGTGCAACCAACTTATTCTAGACTTTTCTTTTTTTCTTATGCAAGTGTTCAATACTCTGCCTGTTTCAAGTCAGTGAACAGCATGTGATGGCGACACAGAACTCCAGCTCTAGAATTAAAAGAAGAATTCTAGCGTTCTAATTTTTCCTTTGACGATTTCTAGATAATATCTTATCATTGGAAATAAAAATGTGGACACATTATCATATATTTGCCTGCATCATGCAATACATGGAACGGCATGTGCTTTAATGTTTACAGGTTTAAGATATTGTCCCATTGATTGAAGCACCGACGATCTCAAACCAGCTCAAAATTACACTAAAAAAACTTCAATTCTTTTAAATTTAAGGTGCCGCTTGAAAATTTCCCTTAAAACCCCAATCCTTGAATACTAATCATGAAGAAAGTATGACATGGAATAGAGAAGAGCGTGTTTATTATCAATTGCGCGTGTCCACATCCTGGATGCAATTGAACAATGATAAGAACAAGAAAACTGTCTTGTAATGAAAATCTATCCATTTCGTCCATTAACAATATATTTTCTCTGCTCTCCACACGACATAAAATAATGCTATCATGCACAATACGCATAGGCCATCAGAATTCAGGATCTTAACCCATTACCACAGCTGGGTGTCCTTTTTCCTATTCCTTCGATCCATAAATGGAGTCGATAAATTTATACGTTTTTCTCAAATTGAATGCATACAATCGAAAGAACGCGTTTCCCCTCAAACAACCAGAGTCACGTTCTCACGATGAGAATCTGCCAAGTGGTTTGCACAGTTTGTCTGTCTCTCATATTCAATTCGTCTCCTCGGAAAGAAAGTAATGCTTTTAATCGTTATCTGCACTCGCGCTACTTTGATGATCCACTAGTTGCAATGATTTCCGGTAAGAAAATACAAGGGCGATTAAAAGAGCAATTCTTAAGAGGAGTACAGTCGTGAATCTGCATCTCTTTCTGTTTTCCCCTGAAAATGCATCAATGAAGTACCTAAAAAGACGACAAAAGCGATAAAGTATTTTGGTTAATGCACTACACTCTTTCCGCATAGAGACAGAGAGTATATGAGGAAAACATACGCTTTCATTTTATACGCATTTGTTATTGACCCAGAGATGAGATGTTAACAATGCGAACAAAAATTAACTTAAACTTCCAGCAGACAACATGCAATAAATATACACGGAGAGACGCTGCTCTCAGAGAAAAAAGATGTATATTCCTGGAGAACTTCAATGAAATGGAAGAGATGATAATGACCCAAATGAAAAAGCGGGGGATACGAAGAAGACCCCCTCCTTGGGCCAACCGGCTTTTGCGACTTGAACAACTAAATGCATTATTACTTTTATTATTATTACCTATAAGCTTTGATATACTTTTACAAGACAATACCAAAAATAACAATATACTACATACACATGATAGTTTAGTAAAGACAACCTCCAATGAATTTTATATTCTGAATGAACTTTTTTCTTGTGTCACAGCACTTAGAACATCATCTGCTGTGTACGTTATTGAGAATAGAAAAGGTATACGTTTACGCATTAGCATAAATTTTAATAAAAGTTAAAAATATTTCTACTCCATGAAGTTACTTAAAGATGACAATACAGGACAAAACAAGGGCAGAGTGATAGTTACTTGTGTTTTAAGTTTCGAAATAATAGTTAGAATGGAATTTTTGAAATTCCGTTTGAAATCGGTTTACGCACCACGGACGGTGGAGACTGACCTGAGGAATTTCTAAGACACCTGAAACCCTAAGCAAGTAATATTATATATGACCTTGTTTCTCATATTTTAGGCACCTTGATAAATGTGACAAAAAATTCTTGTCTTGAAGAGCAGCTTTGGTTTGTAACGTCAAGGATGTAATTGAATTTATCTCTGCACTCTGGACAACTTCTGCCAGTTGAGTTCACTTTCTTGCCAGTGCCTTACTCACATTGTGCTAACATTGTATGCTGCGTATGGAGTATTATAACATAACGCACTAGCCAAAGGCAAGTACATTCATTCATAAAATATGAAGACTGGAGGTTGAGGCTTTACTAAAAACTCATTCAGAATTTTCCTGTCAGTCAGGAGGACAGAATTTTAGGAGATGTATACAAAAATGCTAGGCAATAATGTGCCAAAAATTAAGGATACCACGCGATGCGAACGTTTTCAATAAAAATATCATAAATGAAATATAAAAACAATACAATTACATAATACAAGTTTCATCTATCGGATTCAACAAAGCCTAACCTCCTTCAGAGTCAGAGACAATCTTAATACTCTAATAAAACAATTTCTCATTTGCCCATAAAAAATATTATAATGCTTTAAAAGTTACATTATACAGAAAAGTCAAATTTCAGAATGCACATGAATTATCAGTTTGGCAATAATACACCTTTAGAAACAGGGTGCGGCAAGTAGTAAAATAGAGTCTTGAAGTGGAAAATGATGCCACACGAATGGTGACAAGTTTGGGAATGAAATTGATTTAAGTGTGTTTGAAAACCGACTCCAGTGCCAACTTTTAATGTGTTTTTTCTTCTTTCTGGTGACAATCACGCTGACGACGTGGAGGCAATAAATAACCTATTCGGTTCACTTCTAAGTGATTCGTGCACGATACCTGTTTCTCGCGTCTCCAAACGCTACCCATCCATTCGAAGACAAAAGTTATAAATTACAATGAGTGAACTACATAGCAGAACACACACACCTGTTCACACATTAATAAATATGTATTCGTGCAGTTTCGCCTTTCAACTACTCAACTGTGATGTCCAGTCCAGACACAGGGATGTTGTGGTGTGTTTGGTTGATAAATGCCGATAAAGACTAAAACCACAATGAGCTATTCACAAAAAGAAGATTGTATTTTATTTCTTGACTTCACCGTAGGTCGACCTAAAAGATTAAGCATCCATACAACCTGCGACGGAAAATTCATGACGCATTTCGTGGTCGTAATGATGGACGCTATTGCTAAAGTCAGATTTTTTCACTCTTAAAAACAAGCGTGGGCTCAGGCTTTTACTTGTGTTTGGCATGAATAGGACATTTCATATCATTTGCTATTGTGTATCCAACCTTCCTTGTTTGGATTCTTCAATGAAAACATCAAGGAGCAATAAATCCTGAGATTGTCTGTGATTTTGAAAGAGGAGACATCATAAAGCACACTTTATTGAAAGCTATACCCTCCTAACCATAAAGGCATGTCACAAAAAGAAAAATCTATGCATTCACACTTAAAAGACCACTTGGACAGACGAACGAGACCTTATTGGAAAGTAGTGAAAGGATGTTTCTCTCGCAAGTCGTAAATACAAAATGGAATAAGAATAAGAAACAGTAAAAAAGAAATAAATTGATGGATATTGCTAAAGCTGTAGGATAAAGGCGAGGTTGCTATGTATCTTGTTTTTTTCCTTCTTTTTACAGATTAATGCACTAGAGCAGTACATTGTGTAAAAAAGTGGAAAATAAGGTGATGCCAACACATTAACCATCGCTGCTAAATAATGTTAAGAGAAAAAATACACAAGACACAAGCCACGCGTCATCCCGACCTCCTGTGACAACGCTCATTTGTTTACTCTCCCCTGTCCAGCCAATCAACAAGTTTACCTATCAATTGTTATCTTATCATCGTCGTGTAGTTTTCTTTTGTTGTCACAGTGTCGTGTCATTGAGACTATTATAGTGGGTTTAACTTTACTAGTCAATTTTTACGCTTGTTGAAAAGAAAAATCTCCAGTTCTTTTTTTACATGCAGACTAATAGCTTATTTAACGAATTATTTAATGACTTATTTTACTTTGAACATCACGACAAATCACGTCATCATCTGTTACATCTCTCTCTACTTTTTTGCACAGGTGATTTTCACTGAAGATAAACTAAAGATATCTAACGAATAAGACAACCGACGGCTTGACAGCTCTCAATTTTAAAAGTACACAAACATCCGTCGACTAAGGCTGATAATCAAGTATATCAGACTTGAAAATATGATACAATATAACCTGACTCAATGATCACATTCTTTTAAACCAAATAGCACGTCTATTGGATGGTTGTGTGGGGTTAATGAGTGGTACGTGCATTGGTAAAGCCATTGTGATAATGTTCCCTTTCAATGTGCGTCAATTGACTCACAGACTGAGCAGTTTTTTATCCAAAGTATTTTTATTATTGCTTCACGTTATCACACCGTTGAAAACGGCGATTGGAATAATACCCACAACCTATTCATTGGCCATGTCATGATACTCTGGTTCTCACTCACAAAATAAGTGCTCCGTTCGAGTTCGGGTCTTGGTGAAGCCATGAAAACCAGTCAGCTATTTTACTGGCTCATTCGATATCGAAGGCAATAGCTGGATCGTGTTAAAAGCAATTTGTTCAAATGGTTTTGGATGGAAAAGAACAACAATTCACTCATTTAACAGGTGCATTTCGCTGCCAGACCACTATTATCTCTATCAGAAAAAGGAAACATGACTTTTTCATGAGGATGGAGGGCCACCCGTGCTTCCTCACCGTCGATCGTGCCATTATTGCTGTTTTCGTACAATCAATCCACTCCACAAGGAGTGCGTTTTATGAATTACAAGTACCGACTGATCAATACCCTCATATCAGTTGGATGGATTAGATGTACCTACCACGTTCGAATATTTCGTTGAAACATTTCTTTGGGGATGGTGATGCTGAAAGTCATTAATTAAGTTAGCAAAGGAGACGCTGATCGAAGCGAAGTTTCGGCTCTTACTGACATTTACTTGCAAAGCAAATATCTCCGGAGGTTTATAAGGGATGATCGTTTAATTTTTTCACAAAAATTACCGTGATGTACTTATGGCAGGATATTACTTTTTTCAAGCGATCCTCGAAAATTCTGTCACTTTTTATAGCTAATGCGTGTTATTTGGAAATTAAAATTGTAAATAAATAATGCTGACACGAAAATAGCTTTTGAAAATTTCGGGGAAAACAACTTACCTTACATATCTTAACCAATAGCGTTTAGTTTGTCTTGCTCGCACAGAAAACACTATTCTTATTTCTTAATACTGCTATAATTCATAACTTGTTCATCAAAAGATTTGCAATTCAATAAGTAACAACAAGTACGAATCATTGTCAAAATTTGTTGACATCTTTTGACTCCAGGATTTCCAGAATTTATCTTTCTTTTTTTCTTTCGAATTTGGTCGCAAACGCTTCATGTCTTAAAATTTGTGCAGATTGCAGACAATGTTCACCTCACCATGCGGCATGCATTTCTAAACGCAAGAAAACATCCTAGGGAAAATTTATGGCCGATCCAGCATGAATAATCGAAAAGAGATAAAATGATCACCATCTCTTCTCTTATTTTACGAAACGAAGAATGCATGGCAGAGAGCACTCCTTCGAAAGAGCTAGCTCACTACCACATTTTGTTCATGTCCAGCTTTTTTATACCATCTGAGCTTACTGATTTTTCTGTTCTGTTTTCAAACTATTTAAGGTAGTCTCATAAGTCATGGTTTTACAAGTTATACGAATTAAGATTGTCTTTTCGATTTTGACCATGAATCTAACGAGTGAGCAGTGAGAATAGAAGGTAAGACAGGCAGATAGATAGAGCTTCATTGGATGAACAAGACAATCTCGAGTGATAATGGTCAAGCAAAGCAAGTGCATTCACCATACCATATATCAAGCTTTCATTTTTATTCAATGAACAATAAAAGCTTAAATTTGTACAGCTAACCAGGTATGCTAAGTATCTCAACTCATGAATTCATAGATTAAACCGTTTGAACTTATACTCGAAATATCCCTCCTCTCCATATTGACTCTTGAAAGTTTTTCCTTCTATCTGTCGGATTGAATTAAAGTATAATGCATACATGTCAAGAACGTACACAATGGCAAAAATTTACATTTAGTAGGGTCACAAACAGACCGGTTGCATATTGCTTACTTCTGTTCACGTGTGATGCATGCTAGTGCTAGTAGTGACTAAATGACAATAATAATAGTTCTAGTAGCAATAATCGTAATCATAAAAGCAATAATTGTCGTCGTCTTAGTCATGATCAGGATGATTATCATAATAATAATAATAGTTTACATCATGTGCACTTGTTAGCTTGGTATTGGTCGCCAATACCTGTTGCTCCAACCAGACTACATTGTCTTCTTTATGTTTTCGACTTCGGCAATTTCGACTTATTCATTTTTTTAAAATTTTACTCTTTTGAGCTGCACATTAATAATAATTTCTTTTCAGTCATAATTATTTCAAGATTTGCCTCCGTAGATCCTTTATGGTCAATCAAACTTAGCAAGAGCAGTCCTTAAGGATGCTTGAAACCTTAATCTGGCTATAAATATCGTATTCATATGACAATTCCTTTTATGAACTTTTTGAAACTTATATCTAGTGAGCAACTGGTTCCTTTTAGATTTAAGATTAGAAAGGGCTTTGTGTTTTTATGTATAATTGTTGTTATTATTGGTAGTGGTAATCACAATATTACATCATTGGAAAAATATATTTAACAACAGGGGACAAACCCAATGATGGAAAGGAACTACAAACGTATGAGAAGCAAAGAATTTAATTCTACAAAACCTGGGTTTTCCTGTGATGTCTTAAATTTTTTAAAAAGAAATCACATATCATAAGAGACGAAGCAAACAATATGAAAAGAATTTATATTTTTTGTGGACGAAAAACGTAACCCATTCTGATGCTACTTTCTTCGATGAGAAGAAAAGGCGAAGTGGATCTGTTAGGTATTTATATTTTTATACGAAATAAATCAATTGGGATTTATTTTAAAAACACAATCTGTATTGTTAATCAGTGGCGATAAATCTGTCAAATGAATGTTGGAATGCCGTAGTTTTGTAAGTTGATACACAAGCATGAACATATAGAGAGTGCACTGGTATCGTCGTTATATTCTAGGCACGATGATAAAGGTAGGTAATAATAATAATAATGGGTAAGATTGAACGTGAATTTTTCTCTACAGGGTTGAGAAGCTGATAGGGAGACAAGTAAAAACGATGGAAAAAGAGAATAAGAAAAGTATCCATGACAAGGGTCAACTCTGCGGGATGTCGCCGTTGTTGATAAAAAATACACATCATCTAGAAAATATAACCAAAACTCAATCCTCCTACGAACTTCTTTCTCGGTCTTTACCATTACCATTATGGAATACTGTAAAGTATACTGTTACCTAAATAAATACTTCCACAACTGCACATACCAATCACTGAAAATACCCTTTAAAATGTGACAAACTAATAAGGGAAATTATTAAACTTTCATACTTTACGGTGATCTAGACTAGTTAAAATATGCATACGGTTATTTCAAAAAGGAATTTGAAAAACTATGCAAGTGACTAAGAAACGGATCTGGAAACGTTTGATTCCGTTTGAAGGTAACAATCACTCTGTCGGCAGATTTTTGTCTATCAAAACAAAACTATCAGCGCAGCGTAGGAACAAGTTGTTTGCAACAAGGGTTTGGTATGACAACACCTTTGCTTACGATTTGGAATAACTTTGAGTCGTAATTCTGCAGAACTGAAATTTAAAAAAAACTGTGATGTACGAGTGTTAAAGAAACAAATTATCGGGCAATAAGCTTATGCTCAGATAATACTTTTCGCGGGCAAATACGCTTCGAATAAGTTAGAAAAAGTTATTTGAATGCATGAATCCAATGCGTTGCGGTAATCGAGTGAAGTATTGTGTTTCTTACAATTTAAATAGCATTAGATATGTAACGAAAGTACCAAGTACGAAAGCGATTTCGAGAAGAATTTTTTACTTGTGGTGTTTAAACCAACGCCTCGAAGCATATCAATGTCCATAATGAGAGAAGATAATTGCCTTCCGATTATAATTGCTATCCTGCAGAGTATATTATTACCTATTTACAATTTTCAAATCCTTCAAAGATATTACCAAAAATGACCATGTTCCTTTTTTTTAGATTGGTGCTGTTTTACATGCGCTGACTGTATCCATTTTTAAATACAGCTACTGCTTAGTTAAAATAGTTGGGTTATCTCTGCTGTAAATTTCTTCCATATGTTTTAACACAATTAATCTTGAACTCGACGTGATATTGCTGAACAACTATCCAAACTTATTCCATGATAACTTTCACTATGATACCTTGCATTAAACGAATGTTTGTACTTGTTCTAACAATTGAACATGTGAAGCTATGCAAAAGAAGTTCTTTTGTGGACGCATACCAACAAAGACAAGCATATCAATATACATACCAAGAAAAATTATTAAGTTGATATGGAGGAGATCTACCCTAAGGTGATCATCTTGTTTCTCTGCATAGTTATGATACGGAAGAGCTTTTGGCATTTCTATATTTTACATTTTTAGATTCTAAATTCTCAATAATATATCATAAAAATCATCCGAAAAGGGTTTCGCAGGGCATTCTTCTACCCTTTCCTGGTTGAGCTATTACAAGTGACATGTTCACGTTCACACTGGAGTGTGCAACGAGTCAATAAATATGCATACTTTATAGTGAGATCTCCAGTAATCGTGGACTCGGTTAAGTAGAATAAATGGATATCAAGCACCTTAGTTCGTGTGTGTTCCATCTACATCGCATTATATATTTGTTACTTTTTCAAACACAGACCTTGGTAACACTTCTAAAATATTCAAATTTAATATCTCCACCAAGAAACTGAATATCGTTTCCCTCTCGTCACACTATTATAGCAATAACTGTTTTCCTGTGTGACAGACCACATCACATCACTTCTTTTTAAGATCATCCCTTTGGTTGTCGTTTTTCCCTCATGGTTTCTAAGCTTTGAAAGAAAATAGACGTAAAATGTAGAAAAGGGAAAAGCGGAAAAGGATCAGAAAGAAATAGAAAGGAGAATAAACCTTGTGATATGTATAGGAAATGGTAGAGCAGTACTTACAGAATATGTCATACTCTTTTGGATAAATATTTAAATAGACTAGAAAGGTTATAGATGAAAACTATGTGAAGAGGATAAAAAGTAATAACATTTAATGCACAACAATATAGATTCATATTTCGTTTGGTTGATTCATTCATTGAAAAGCAAAAAAACCGTAGGAGGCATGACATCAAACTTGCTAAGCTTTTTTCCAGAGAAAGACAGTAAAAAATGTTTTTAAAAAGGTATAAGGGTTGGTTGTTGTAGTATATCTCTTCCCAAAAGACTAAATAAATACCAAATATATGTAAATATACATACATATCTTGGAGGGTGTCATTTCTTTGCACTGTTTTATTTTCGCAGGAACAACAAAGAAAGAACAACATTTTGTTCTTGAAATATTTATGTTGTAAAGCTCTCCTCCCTGTTCTCCACCATATGAGTTAAAACCCATATGTAAATAGAGATGGGTAACAAGTAGGATGACCTAATTTGCTTACAAACTGGAATGAAGATCTCCAAATTGTTAGCCAAATAAGTTTTCTTAGAGTGACGCATAGTTTCAACAGTTTCACAGCTGATTAGAATTAGCGTGCGGCCCGAATATCTATTCGCAAAGCTGAGTACCTCAAAATGTCTCAATTTTTTTACCAGGGACCAACAAAATAGTCTGCAAACTTCTGATATGTTATACAAATCCATCCATACTACAGGATTAGATTCCTGTTAATGTCCCAGGAAAATATTACCGATGTCAATTCCAGTATGGGTAAAACGTGAGGAATTATGGATTATTTTGGCATGTAATAGTTTGAATGAAGCTAGGAGGAGCAGGAGCGGATATCAAAATATTCAAAATTGAAATAATAACATCTGAAATTCGAATAATAGAAATGCCAAGGAGTTTTATTCAAGGCACAATACTTCTTCCCCGAAAAGTAACCATCAAGAAATGGTAGGAGACTGAAGCGATTGAGTTTTATGAAAAGGAAAAATTGATGTGAAACAATTTATCAGGATTATAATGAATACAGAAAGCAATTTTTTACCAACCCAATGCATATGTTAAGTACCCCTTGTAGTAACAGCAGCTTCATCAAAGCACCACCGTGCACAAGCCAACAGGACGAGGTATAAGCAGGCTCATGAAATAGGTAATAACATTTTTGATTGTGACAGAAATGGAGAAAGAAATAACCGAAAAGGCGGGAGATTCTATTATTATTGCCTCTACCACCATGTCTGGATTCCTGCTACTTTCGTCGTCACTCGTTCATTCGGTTAGTCAACCACATTTTTTATGATTATGATTTACTCGCGTTGTCCATGTACTTTCCCCGTCTTTTACTTATAGTATAGGTGCAGTATAAGCGATGAAATTTTCTAACTCTCAACCTATCAAACTCGGAGTTTTTAACCAAAAAGCATTAGCACAATAAAGAATCGTACTGTAGCACAACATGACAACTCCACAGCTACAGTCATAGGAACAAAAAATGAATAACTTAGATTGAGCTGTAGCTTTCCACCTATGTGCCATATTTTTCAGCTTAAGATTATTACGAAAAATTGTCATCTCTTGAGCACAATAAGAACAGCAGTCAAATCCGATCGAAATTCAACATTTGTTTGTACGAAAGTATGTACAAACATACCACCAACAGCACAATATAACCAATTGAATTTGTACCATAGGGAAAATATGATAAATTGTGTAATATTAATGGGGAAAAGCTTTTCAGATGGGTAAAAAGTAAAAATGCTTGTTTATACATCTTATACATGCTCGGTGTTGGTGTATTCTCCTTTACAAAAAAATGTATCTATAAATATAATCCCCCTCTTGGTTTCGAGAGTAAAGCCTGAACGGGGTAATAATTCTTTTCGTTTCTTCCCTTTAGTACATCGCCTTTTCTAAGATATCAAAACAATTTTCGTATACTTTCTTCGCTGCTTTCTTCCTATTGTCGTTCTCTCTCTCTCTCTCTTATTTGTTCCGGCATTGATATACATACTATTGTCATTACTATTGCTCTTATTTTTATTTATTGCCTTTTATTCCATTCTCACGGATACTTTCAGTTTTCCACTAAACAACACTTTTATGGTGAAAATGACGCCACTTTGAAGTTAGCTTAGATTCACAAAAACTCAATGATATTATATTTCTTTTCCTCAACATTTTCTTTGTTGATATTATAAAAAGTGTCTTTCATTTTAGCTCTGAATATTATTTCGTTTTTTTTTCGGGATTATATGTTTACCCGGGCTATGCGAGACAATAAGTCAATCCAAACTGTGAAGGGAGAATAAGCGGTGTGAAAATAGTGGTTGAAACGAGGAGAAAGGAGTGAAGCTCTTTTGGTAACGAGTTATTTGGTGACAATATATTTTTCTCGCAATTGTGATAAATCATCACAAAGCTGAAAAGCGGATTTTCATATTAACATAAACCTATCTTTGTTTTAAAAAACCACACTAATACATAATCGCTTAACGTCAAGGAATGTCTATTGATGTCTTCAATAATATTAATTTGTAAAATGACGAAAGAGTTTTAAAAGGCTACATGCATTTTATTCGTAACGCTCTTGAAAAAAAGAAATATTTAAAATTAATATAAGAACACAACATTATTGGTGTTTTTGGTGCTGTTTATAACGATATTCTAAAAGAATATTCTACACTATTGAAAAAATGTAAGGTGACGGGACTAGTTTTCGGTGGCCAAAATGTCTTGCGAAACTTAATGGTACCACTGAACTTTTGTTTGTACAAACACAGAAAAAAGAACAATGAAGTGATATAAACGATTATACACCTCCTTCCTTGTAGTGTTTTTCTTGTTTCTCTTAAGGTATTCCGCTATCGTAGTATACAGGCTTTGGAGATGAAATAAAAAATCACTAGTTTATTAGAAAGTGGTAAAAGAAACTCCATAAAACTGTCTCTTCGCAAGGTTCGCTACTTCTTGGAGCAGTGTAAAGAAGCAAAAGAAATAAATAAATACTCGTTTTCTACAATAGCTGATGCTGATAATGACTTTGGAGAAGGAGATGATGCAGTTGAGTAGTTGAAGCACTCTTTCGGTTTTATAGATGGACTTAAAACATGTCCAAAAAGGGTTTCATTTGAAACAGCTAACGGTTTAGGTGTGCTCAAGTATCCCAGGAGAAAGTAAGAACACTTTGAATCAGTATCGTATTTCATGGTCTCCATTGTTCAAAAGTCCATCGCGACTTTTCCAATAACATCGACTATATCCAAGAAAGCCCACTAAAGCCGTCCATACACCTTCTACATTCCTAATTATATGCACATAATAATGTTTACGGAATTGTACAGGCAAAGCAAACAACAGCGACAACAACCGGAAAAGGAGAAGAAAGAAGGGATGAATTGAAGTAAACTAGTGAGAGAGAACGTATAAACCTTCACTTGAAAATTCCTCTAAACTCTTGGTAAGAGCATATTATTATCAAAATACTTAAGGAAAACAAAAGGACAGTCATCGCCACAACTACTGACACCATATATCGCTAGAGTAAAATCATCAGTTAAGTTTCTCAGCTTGTATTTCTCCTCTCCAAAAAACCCTGTCTTCTTTACGATGCAGTAGTCAGTTATTACAGAGATGATGCAGAAGAGGAGTACGAAGAAGGGGAAAGGAGGAAGACCAAAAACTTTGTGAAATGGAGGCACTGTAGTAGCTCTGCCAGTGACTTAATATACCTCTCTAATGTACTTTAAGCTGTTTGTAAAAACTAAATTCGCATAGGGAGACAAGAAAACAACAAAAAGCAAAGAGAAATAGAGGAAGAGAGAAAGAAAGATGTAGAGAGCGTGTGTAAATATTTCTTTCCTTTCTTTCTTTACACCACTTTCGCTCTATCTAGAACTACTCGTGGAACATCTTTCCGCTCGTAGAAAGAAGAAATATAAACTTTTCGTATAGGGAAAAGCACAGTATATCACCCACAAAGTAGAGACAGATTCAACGACACAAGGAATTACAGAGGGTTATAGAAAACGGGCAGTAGCAAAAATATCTTGAGAAAAAATAAAAATAAATAGCTGCTGCAGCAGTCCTTGGTGGTGATGGTGGGTAGTATCGAAGAAATAAATATAATGGAGCCAACCCATGCGATTTTCTGTGGTCAAAGCCATTAATGGGTGGCTTCTTTCTAAAAGCATTTCACTATTTCGGAAGTAATATCCGAAGAAAAAATGCACATAAGTGCGAGAACCTGTGAAAGCTCGAGTTTTAGAAAGAAAGTCATCAAAGTTAAACACATTGTTGGCAATACAGGCTTTCCCAATGAAACGAAACCAGGTTCCAAATTATTTTCATGCAGTATTATCCATGATATCCTAGTCTATTCGAGAAATTACAATAGTAGCCAAATTTACGTTGAAAGAATCAACAAGAAAAAAGTCAATTTTCTTACTAAGTAGAGACTAGCAACAAGCAGGTCCCTCTTCGAAAACATTCATTTGAAATATTCACAAAAACTACCATTACTTTCTACCTAATCGCTATTGAAAGTTTACCTTAGTAGTCTCTACAGCAGTTACTCAGCCAGGCTGTTTTGTTTGCCGGAACAAGCCCTGGAAACGGTTAAAGCTAAAACTAAATCGCGACGGCAATCATTTCTCATTGGGATAGAAAGTTAACAATTCGGAGGAGAACGCTTATTCTGACTAGTTCCGGTTACTCTTGTACCTAACAACAGCTGCGTTTCCTCTGGAGAACACTACTTTGCTAACAGCCGTCCCGTTGATTTCCTCCCACATCAATACTAACAACCGCCTACATCGGGCGTACATGATTCCCTGAGTGTGTAGACTAAACCAGTACCTGTTGTAATTACTAGGGAATAAAGATAAACAAATACGGATATGGTTTAAAATGAGTAATTAGTAATTAGGATTTAATCACGAATTACGGACTTGTATACGCTTGTGACAGTTTGGCTAACGTTTCTCACTCCATAATAATTCGTTGTTTAGCTTTTATTTTATTTTGTCCCTCTTCCTGTGACCTCATGTGGTATTAAAGCCGCAATTTCGCGAGCAAATTTAAAGCGAGCGATTAAAATAGTATTTGGTTGTAGTGTTAAACTCTCAACTTTGAGCATTTTTTGCGAAAACTATTACATCACTTAACATTGCACTAAAATATTGTAAGCCACGCATATGGAAAATGCCGAAACTGCAGACAGCTATGCTGGTCATTGAAATTATTAGTTTTGTTATCATCGACTTGGGTTCTTACGTTTGCTGCTTATTGTAACGGTATACATAACTGTAAGTGTACGTCCCTCTATCAACTGTGTATCATTTTTACACTTAAACCCCTGGCTTGGGTTTGGAATGGTGTATACCACACGGAACAAGCTGAAGGCACATGGTACCATTTCAAAGCTACTTTGATTGAAATATTTGATGTAAATTCTAGCCGTTCGAACTAAAGCAAGCGGTACCAATAAAAGTAAACACGCCTTTTAACTTTTCCCGATTTTTAAAAAGAACGAATCTACACTACAGGACGGCTAGTCATTGGAATTTCTTTCACTTCAAAAGCCCTTATTTCTTTTTCGTAAAGTTAACAAGTACAGTTGCTCTCTTTTTCAGCTTTCATTTGGCTGTCTCTCCTGTAATTTTACAGATATCTCACTTTCTTCATTTATTTCCTTCAAGTTTCTTTTGGATAAATGATCCTTTCCTTTTTGATCATCCTGAACAAGGTGATGAGTTTGATGATAATGTTGATATGTCTGTTACATATAAGGCTGGAGTGACTTTGTATCTGAGAGCACAAAAGTTCTTTTTATCTCCTATTCGTGGAACCTAGTTGTATAAATCTGCTTTACTTGGAAAAGCAGGTTTACACAATATAGTTCGTGTGTAGGCAATCATACTCTCATTTTCAATCTACTATGAAGAATCACAAAAATCTCAAGCATTCACAACATTTTTGTTTTCCTTTTATGAACACATGATGCCTTTCTGGTTAAAAAGGTAGCTCAATTGAAACCATAAATTTCTTTATTTGGATACTTTTGTTTATAATGAGTGAAACTTTCTCTGAGTGATGTATGTATTGATTAAAAGGTTACGTAAACTCATTAAATTGAAATGAAGAAGTGTTTTGAGAAGACAGAAGCAGTAGTATGCGTTTGAAGTCCGAGATTAAAAGGGAAATGGTTTGTGTACGTGTAGGCCAACGAATCTCTTTTATGGCAGAAAAACTAAATAGGGTGAATTTGTTTTTATAGAAATTAAACAAACTTAAAAATAATGACGGTGAAAGCTTCTATGCAAGCGCATTTTCTTTAATCAGTTTCTTTCCTAGAACCAATTTGCATCGCTTTGTTCATCTTGGCAATTCTTCACATGATCTCATGTGGTAGCAAAATCAGATTCACAATAAGCAGGAGGGTGTTTTAAAAGTCTTAGGATTAGACATAGGTGTAATCATGACCAGTCTATCGCAATACATCATATACCGTACGTAAGCATGGGGTCACTTTGTATCGAACCATATTAGCTCCATCTAATACCGAGCTTTCTAACTTACGTTCACTGCATTGCGTTTTACACCTATCGTCACAAAATTTTTGCACGACAACGATGCTTGGAGATTAGAGCGTGGAAGCGACTGTAACACAGCTATCTTTCAGGATATTTTTTAGCTATAAAAATATAATACTTTAAGTGCCTGATACAATGACAATGATGATCTAAAATTTTATTACTATTATTATATACTGATTACTTTTACGGAAGATTCTACAAATAAAACCGCCCCAGGCAATAATATAATAATAAAATAATGATTTATAAATAATAATAATTTAATAATAATTTGTTTTCTTCAATAATAAATACTCGGAATAGAATGCCATGCCATTCAAAATAAGCGTATACATATTATGTGGTCCACTTAAATTGTGAAAACCCAATGAATAACGAAAATGCAAAGCCTAAATCTATTTTCATATGTCGGCAAGTACAAAAAGAATCAAAAGAATGGCAATGTCAACTTACAGATTTGGTTTTATACGAGTGTCAGAATACAAAAGATATTATCTGCTTCCATTACTACATCAGTTGTGAATATTGTCACTACCATAGATTACTTGTCTTTTTGTCCAATTCATGATGGCCAAGTTCACATCGATAGTGGTTTATTTGGCTATGTAAAAAAAACTTGACGTCAAACGATGAATAAGACACATTACATTCCAGTGTCAAATTTAAGGACGGAGAATCCCTCAATTATTTGTTCAAGATTCCTGCTCGCCACACACCACACACCACACACCGTAAGATAAAGGGCAAAGGAGTAACTACATCTTTAGTATGTGAATTGATCATTGATCCAAATAAACGATTGACCAAATGCATAAAATAGAAAACGCCGAATAAATCAGGCCCATGTCAACATCTTCCGACAACAAAAGCGATCGTAAGTCCATACTAATCTTGTCAATATTTCCTGCTGGAAAAAAAGTTTTGGAGAATCAAACAAAAAGAACGAGGAATCCAAAGTCGTAATAAATTCAAATCAAGTGCCTCTAACAAGTTTTTTTTCCAATGACAAAAGTGGTATCATAAACTGGAGGAATGATCTTGATCATTAAGTGGGGGTCTCGCGATGCAACAACCCTTTCTCGAACGATTTGTGACCGGTTGTTTGTTTCGCTTTTAGTTTTATGTGACAATCGGTGAAGATACACACTTCGCTTCGTACCGAAACGAGTACGAAAGGAGGGTGACCAGATACGAGTTTAGATATGCATTCGAGTAACAATCGAAAGATGGGCTGTTTCTTTTTGTTCTGTTTATTGACCGATGGAGCGACACACGATCATTGTAGTGGGCACATTGTGCCACAGCGTGAGCTCTTCTATACAATACGCTTTTCAGATCTGATCAAATCAGAGAAATCAATACAATCTTCAAGGTATGTATGCATGATGGTTAGTATTTTATTCGTTAATTACCGGAATTCAATACATTGATCCATCTTATCCGAAATTGTGTGAGGATCTTAAGAAATGAATTATTTCATTCATGGTAACTAGAGCTGGGATATAAATCAATTATCAGAATTTTTTCCAAAAAAAGGTTTTTGCACAACTGCATTTTATGGCACATTCTGTGATTTGTAAACGAACAAAATTGTAATCGTTAATAGTAGAGCATACTTACTAGTGTTGCAGTTAGACTGATTCAGCCTGAGATCCTAATATGTCTGCAATAGAAAGAAAACAAGCATGATGAATATAAGATGTTTCTTCACAGGAAAACATAAACGTGAATAGGTTTATTTCCTAATTTTGAAATTTAGTATTTTAGTCTGCTTCTCGACTATCTTGCAATGACATTTTTAATTTTTTATGCTAACGTAATGTGAAATGTGCAAAGAGATGAGAGCTCAGATGATGAAACAAGTTGTTCTTTTGTAAAATAAACTATTCTGTTGGTGGTACGCTCATCGGCAAAATCCTTTACTTGCTCCTTTATTTCTATGATCTCCATCAACTTAAGTGGTTATTGGTTTGGCTTTTGTGGTAGTACCATAATTAGTGATGAAACCTAGGATAAGGGTCTTTAGAGGGGAACCTGTAACTTTTACAGAAAACATGAATCAATTGAACCCAGTACCCTTGAAGTCGTAATATAGTTATTGAAGAACGTTTAATTTTCACCTAACACTTTCTGAAAATTACAACAAAAAAAATCATCATTCATACATCATTACCCAATTCCGCTAATCTTAAGCTCTGCTCAATCCCACACAGTTGCCCTGAAATTGCTCCGACTTCCGAGCAGTAAGATGAAAACTATGAAAGGTTGCTGACAATTGCCATACACAAATAGCAACTGGTACATTATCTCTACATTTTTTCTTACATTTGATTAGTAAACAATAATAGTAACCAAGATTCAGTCTTTTTTAGCTGCTTTGGTAGGAAGCAATGAAATATTATTTGTATTTCCAAGTAGAAGAAACTAGTGTACAGATTGCGGTTTATTTAGCTAACAAATAAAACAACACCGATAGACCAAGAGGATACAAACATCAAGAATGACACATGATATGGGGTGTGTGAAATTGTTCGGAGGTATCAATTACAACTTGTCCCTTTAAGAAGAGGATAGAAACATTTAGGATGCACTTGTCCCACTTTATGAGCGTAAAAAATACTTGCTTTGTTTTTCATTGTACTAAACGCTATGCTGTAATAATAAAGAGAACATATTGAATGTCTAGTTCCTAAAATATTTACCACCATTACAGGTTCATTTTACATGAGTTCTTTAGATACCAGATCTTCCGATAGTAAAAGCACGGCCTTATCTGCCCTTAACTTCAGGAAAGGTAGCATGACTTAAAATAATTTGAAAAATGCATACAATCATAAAAAATGTCATGATAAGGGTCTAATATTCATACAATACGAATGGAATGTAAGGAACAAATTGAGGATTCATGAGTATTTCGAACACAAGAGCATTCAAAGCAACGAAAATATGGGGTTAATTCGACCGAATTGATACGTCATACGTATAATTCGCACGGAAATTCTTTCCTGCACAACCTACTAGCTTACTAAAAGCGATTGCTTACTGTGGCTGTATAACATGCTCTGTAAAAGCTCCATTTTCAAGATCTCATATACTTTTACAGCTTCAAAAATTAAAAATACCATTCGCATGAAATATTTCTCATTAAACGATATCTTGTACGTATAAACCCATACTAATATGGAACAAAAACATTTGACCACATTTTTCAGAGTTTTTTTTAGAAAGACCTATGTCCTTATTCAACAAGTGGCCAGTGGTCACACCGAGGCGGATATCAATAAACGTGTTCTACCCTCCGCAGTAGAAATACTAGGTTATCAAACAGGCAAATCAAATACATCTTTCTTCTACGATGGAATGAGGAGAAAAGGGTTGCTGTTTTTTTGAAAAAAAAGGATCACGAATCCCGATGAACCTGATCAGCACACTGCTGTGAGAGCTTGACTACCACCATAAATTTTCGCTTCTCTTCATAAACTCCATTCCCAAGGATTTCGCTTTACTCTTCTTCTCTCGCACCCCGTACATATTATGTTTGTCCGTGTCAATAATAACATTAATAGTCGTGAGCCACATAGTATGACTGTTTAAAAGGTCCAGGTGAAAATACCCACTTGTTTAAAACTATCCATTCGAATGTGTATGGAAGAAAATCATCAATTTTTGTTGTCACAACAGCAGTTTTACAGAGCTACGTTGTCGTACTGTTTATGAAATAGCTTATATAGAAAAAAAACAACTTGGAGAGAGATTTACACATTATTTATGTACGCTGAGTACCAAAAGAATGACATTTTTCTTCTAAAGTGGAAGGGATGAATCGCAGACAAGGGATTGCAGTTGTGGGCTTCGATAAGAAAAGAAGGGGTGACGTGAGCGGATTGGTAATATCGATAAAGATAGGCATCTCTAGATTGGGGACAATTTCTACATTCGTTGCTTAGAAATAATACAGTTTCACTAAAGTTATTCCCCTGTTTCCTTCATTTTACATATTTTAAGCTATCCCCTACAAAGAATAGCTCCAATTTTTATGGTCAATAATTTTTGTTTTCGTTTATGTATGCCTGCCATGTGTTATAGACGAGGAGATTTGGTTTGAAGTATTATCTTTGAATGAAAATAGGAAAATCTTTTGCGTCGCAAATTTTAGCGATGCATACTATTACATCCTTTATCCATATATGCATGGGGTCATTCAATTGGAATAGTTTACAAACGTATTTAATGCTCACATAGTATAACGAAATGACAAATATCTGTTAAAATAGGGGCAGGAAAGAACATTCTAGGAAGGATTTGGGAGCGTGGTCACTTTGCTGTCAAGACTTATATTGGATAATACATTTGAAATCACAAAAGTAACGGAGGTATCAACTCAAGAAGGCAGGGCGGAGGGTTCTCATTGTTGTGGGATAATTGAAAGGAAATTGACTCGATAGAAGAAAAAGAAGCGATAAATCTCTTCCAATGGCCAGTGCATGACAAAGTCCTGAAGAAAAAAAGTTTGGCAGGTAAAATTGGAGCTAGCAGGTTCCATGGTCGAATAGAGTGGCTTATTGCAACTAACAACATGCAAACATAATAAGCGCATAAATATTGGCCAAGCGGTCAACTTTTAATTGACAGAAATTAGAGTTGTGCACACTGAGAAAGGAATCATACTGGGATTAGGCCTTTCCCTTGTAAGATCCAACAGTTCAATTGAAGTGACGCTCTGCCCACCAATAGTTTTTTCCCGTGAGGTCCACTCTTCTCTGTTCATTGTACGATGCTGATTCTTGACTCTACAATAAGATCCGATACAACGATATGAAGTTTCGGAGAAAATTAGCTTAGCGTTATGATACATCACCACACTTCATTTGGATTAGTTTCGTAAAGGTATTGGGCCGAATGCAAGGGACCCGTGGAGAAATGTTGATGCTGGGCAATATATCATGGCATGAATGTGTGAGACGCTGGAGAATTTCATATATTTATGTATCTTTAATAACACACCAACTATGTTCTCCAAAAGAAACACATAGGTAGGTTAATGCCTAATATACATCATATTTTACCTCATCTTCTACTTAAAATATCGAGCAGATTGAATGTCAGAAGGTCCTAGGTTAACTGTCAATCAAAAAGTGAGTAAGAGCGTTCTTTTTTAATTCGTATATGATAAGCTGGGGCGAAAATAGTAGACAACATATTATATGAGAAACAAACCAGGCATATGGGTATACTGATGAAGGCTTGAAAGATGTTTGAAGAAACGGCCCCATGGGTATATTGTCTAATCGACTGTCATGAGTATTTGACAAGAAGACATCCAGCAATGAAACGTGTTATTATCGTTGTAAAAGGGTATTCTCCATACAACGATACGTTATTTAATGCTCTCAGATTTCTAATAATTACAAAAATACATCCGCTTCCACATTTACAGAAACAGTGTTACCAATATAGTGCAAACCTCGAGTACATGAAGCGTCATAATATTTAGGTGGCTAGTTGCACCGAAGCCTATTCGAAATGTTAAAATGGTGGGATAGTTATATCAAGCAGATTTTGACTGTCTGAAAGGATGTGGAAATAATGCTCATTTTAACTAATGAAACGCTCATGCACGCTTCTCAAAAGTAGCAGAAGACGCTCACAAGATCTTCGCGATGAACAAAACAAGTGCTTCATGACGCACTAAACACTTGATTCTGAAATCATTCACGATGTCATCGTTTTGTAAAAATCCTTGTCACAAGAATGGCCTTCAAGGAGATAAATCAGTGTGACAAATTTCAAGTTCATAGGTTCTAGCAATTCTAAGATTTCGCGATAACGGACGAACGACAGACGAAGGGATGGACTTGCGCTACTTCATAAGGGATGCACGAAAATATTGAGTGTTTAAATATTTTAAAATGACACAGAAGCAACATTCTTATATTCGAGAGTTTAAAGATTTCATCTATTTGAATGAAGTACATCAAAAGAAAGCAGAAGTATAATAGAATACGGCTGGAAGCTTCTCAGTCGCTCCAATTCTTCGTCGAGGTTGCGCTTACTCCATCTACATACCTTTCTGGAAAGCCTTGGTTCCCTTCCATTATGCTAATGGTATGAATCGGCGGAGAAAATTTTAATTGACATGTATACATTTTTTTAACGGTTTATCATTTTGCTGTAGTTTTCGAAACGTTTTGTTGTCGTTGATTCATATCATATCTTTTTTTTAATCACAATGATTTGATGGAATGTATATCAGATTTATAATGGTACACACGCAAAACCGATTTGAACGATTAATAGTTAACTTTCTTTAAACAGTAACCAAAAATTATTTGACCATTTTTTGTTGTTAGCTTTAAAGAGTTTTTTCCCTTTTAGTTTGTTTTTGTATATGTATACATATATTTACAAGAGTCGCGATCTACAACCTGTTTTGTTATGCATACGTAAACAATTGGTGTGGGACGTATCGAACAATTTGTCTAGTCTTGTTATATATGACATTAGCTCTTGAAGGAAACCGTAATGATACAGCAATAAAATGTATGTTTACCATCCTTGTAGATGCATTCCAGACGGATTTTTTCGCCCACAGAAGATATATTTGATTTACATAGAATTTCAGAGCCCCATTCAAAAGAGATCAATTTTTTACAAGTCAAACAAGCCGGGGTGAATATATTTTCGATTTTTATCCCTCACCGCTCCTATTTTTCTTTCCTTTGAAGGAACTGTACAAAACGGAGAGAGAAAAAAACGGCGGAAATTGACTCCCCTTTCTTTTTCCTCCTTTCACTTCTCTATTATGTCAACAAGAAGAATTGTCAGCATTTTCAAACTTGGATAAAAACGGCAAGAATCCGCTCAATGCTCCTGCTTTGAATATAACAACAATTTAAATACACTCAACTGTGTGGTGCTCAGTTTAAAAGAAAAATGTTACATTGTTTGAGTGTCTTTTTTTCTAAGAATCTCATACCAGTTTACGAATACTTCTTTTTACTACGCCTTAAAAAGAAAGGAAAGATGCTATATCATTGAGTATTAAATGACTCAATAGCTTGTTCAATAGGTTTTGGAGGGATGTAAAAAAGAGGGATGAAAAACGGAGATGTCAATAGGCAATATTGTTAGTCAATTGAATGGGATCACTTTAAAGATAAGGTGATACATGTTCCAGTCTCTTTAAAATAGTCAACTAGTCACATACTTTCCTCTTTTACATGAAGATCAACTGTTACTCCCTTTCTATGAAGCACAGTCTTTCTCTTTCTATGGCTCCTCTCGATCTGGGTTGAATTCGGAACCGAACTGGGGAGAGTGAGAGATCTATTACCCATTTAGTTCCTACACTTGTTTCACATTTTTCTGTGTACATTACCGCAAAGGATTCTATACGATTAAAGTATTACGAACAGTATGCTATGTTGCTTATCGTACCAACTCTATAATAAAATTGAACATGAACAGTACAGTCATGAATTTCGTGTCGTTTGCTTTTTTGAGACACTTACATTATGTAAAACAGTAGTCACGATAAAATTTTCATTGAAATGCAAATAGAATGGGATAAAGATAGTCAATAGTACAACGTACTAAATAAAAAATTTAGAAAGCCATCACCATGTGACAATACATAGTGCAATTCACACCAATCAAAATGCAAATTCTAATGCTTATGTGTTGTAACTCAGTAGCTACTTTATAAGTGGATTTAAGCCCTAATCATACGGGTTCCAAGGATAAACACAGAGAGTACGAACCTTACGATCATTCGGGTGGGAGAGTGAAACTCGTACACAAAAAATTGATCCCTCATTAATTAATGAGACGAAGAAGTTTTGGCTATCCAACAATACAATGTATTCAGTTTCTGTAGGGTCGTGCAAACCGTTTTTTAGTACAACGGGTAGTTGGAAGTTATCAATATCGTGGAAAATAGAAAGATGAAAATAGTTTGACATAATACGCCAAATCTGTCAAAAGTCAGAAGTGAGGGAGAGTGAAAGTGAAACAACACCAGGAACATTTCCAAATCTGAGTTTTAAAGCGGCAGGCTCATTCTTTTTCGCAACGGTCTTTTTTCTATTCAGGGTAATTGAAGCGTGTATGCTTTGAGATGCATGCATGCACATTATGCACCGTACCAAATACAGAGATCTCTACATACAATACAAACGTAATAATATTCGCAGACGAAAAGCAGACATGCACTCTCTTATCATCGAAATATAGGGTTGGAGGAAGGGAGGAAGAAGGAGATAGACAGAAAATATGTTTGGGCGCGCCAGGAAAATGTCAGGGTTGGATGATTTTCAGAAGCAAAGTAGGAGAAAATGATGCATTATATCAAGAAAAACAAGACGTAGAGTAAACCAAGTAGCTAAAGAACTGACAAAAACGGACTCACACAGCACGACGTCACCGTCACTTCATGCAAGAATATGGAAAATATTAGAAATAATAATATACATAGGAAAATTTCTGAAGGACGATGAAAACACAAAAAATGGAAATATCCAAATTCGACGGACACATTATATGTATATACTCAGAAATATTTTGCATTTATGCAGTACAAAAAGAATGAAATGATCAGTATTTGTGATGACCATTGAAAACAATTTTTTTCAACCCCACCTAGAGGACCTTTATAATGGGTTGTTGTGGTCTCATTTTTTAGAATAAAACTAACTGCCAATACTAAAGCATTATTTGCACACTACTGTGCCAGTCGAGTTGAGGAAAGAAAATTATGCTTAGGTTTGTTTCTCCAAAAACATTTTAGGTTTCACCCCATGTAAACTCTTTTCCATGCAGAACGTTTGAAAGAAAGACAAGAGAGCATACAGAGAAGGTTTCGCGTAATGGTTTAAAAAATTCTACGAGGACAAAATGAAAACACATATTCAGTAGTACGCTTCCACTTTATTTCAAAACGTAGTCGAGAAGGAGGAAAATGGATTTGTTTCTTTTTTGATTAAGATAACAACGGTTGTTCTAGGATACTACGGATAGCTCATCGTTCCGAGTTGACAGAGAGAGATGTGATTACTTGTGAAATGAGGGTAAATTGAATTATTTTCTTGTTGGATCGTATAATAAACGTGTAACTCGAACATAGGACAGATTCAGTATGGCGGTTAGGTTTTGCAACAGAGGGAGTCAGATTTTAACGGATCAACGCAGTAAAGTCAAGTGAATTACAACGGCCAGGATAACATGATGACGATGACAACAGCAATGGAATATCTAAGCGCCGTTTTTCATACGTTGTGCCTCTTTTTTTCTGCTTTTTTTTGGCGGCCAAGAAAAAGGAAAGAAATTAAAGACATAGTAGAGAAAACAGGAAAGGACAAAAGAGCCAAAATAAATGAGGCAGAATGAGAAGCAGAGCGACAAGGTCGAAAAAGGGTTGTAACCCGCACACAAAAGTTATTACACTCTACTATATAATTTAGATTGGACGCAAGAAAAATTGTGTGTGTGATAGTGATGTAAAAAAAACTAACATTTATTTTGAAACATCCATAGAGATAGGAAACACATACCTATATATTTTCCTGTAAGAAGAATCCCTATAAAAACTCATTAGAATGGAAGGAAATTTACTTGACTGTTTTTAAATGTCCAATTTAAATTGAAATGAGTGGGTACGAATGAAACCCAAGAAACGATCTCATCATTTTCTCGGGTATCATCATCATCTTCATCAGAGGAGAAATCAGAAGGAAAAGGAAGAAAGAAGGAGTGTTGTTACACCCAAATTTTTTGGACGAATGTTGTATATAAGCGGGATTTTTTAACCATATTTTTTAAAACTTTTCTTGTGCTCGATGCCATACGAGCACTTAAAAGTTCCCCTTGATAAAACTCTAAACTGGGTATCAGAAAAAAGTTTCAAATTAAAGTAAAAGGACAAAAGAACTGTCAAGTGTATTAATTTCTCCAATCTCCGATTCCGTCTCTAGTTTTATTTATTTCATTATTATTTTCCTATTTGCTTTTTTGATTGTATTTCTCATTTCTAGTCTGCTAAGAGAGTAAAAAAGAAATTGGTTGGTAGTTCGTAGCGTTAATGATATATTATAACGATTTTTCTGTTATTTTTTTGCAACTACCACCACTCCTTCTTTTGTTTCTAAATGATACAAAAATACATAAAAACGGCTGATTGTGTTCAAAAATGATTACAAGGGTTCCAGCAATTCTGCTGGTGGTGGTGGTGGTGTTAGTAATATTTTCCTAATTGAATAAGGCACAAAAGAGAAACGAATGGAAAAGATCAGTGCAGATTAAAATCAAGCCGAAAAAGAACACAGAGGGCATGAAAAAAGGCGATCAACGCGGGTGGTGGTGTGTGATGGTAGTAAAAAAACGAGAAAAAAAGAAATTAACGCAAATCCTGAGAGTAAATCAGTGTCTTTCTTTTCTGTTTTTAACCGTTTTCTCCAGGAAATTCATTTTTGTTATGTGTCCATGAAATGACAAAAGCAGTTGCTTGAATACACAGAACTCGTGTTCCCCATCTACTAGTACAGACACAAGAGATATTTATAATGTCTATGCTATGTATGTATGCAAAGAAACCTTTCCTTTTTTTAACTAAAATTATATCTACGATGCCAACGTATGCAGTTTAGAACAAAAATCCGGTAAAGGCTAAACAGTGGTATATAAAACCATGTGACCAATATATTTGTCACGCCAGACAAAGGTATAAAACCACCGTCGTAATATTCATTGATTAATATTTGATTTTTGAAAATTGGACATGTGTTAAGGTCCAAAAATCGAGATATGCAAAGCTTAAGCGCGCTTGTAAAGTTCTTTTTAAAAAAATACTTAATTACTTGGTAAAGTATTTGGTGGGGTTTCATTCCTATTATTGCGAATGGAAATGCAAATGAAATTTTCTACCATTTGTACCATCGTTTTATCTTCTATTTTTTGACTTATCGGGAATATTTGCGGAGCAAAATTTATCCACCTCCTTCCTGAGTTCGCTGACAGATAATTGGAAAATATAGAAATGTTTTTGAAAGATGGCGGAGCCCTTGTTCTGCCACTTGGTCTGGAATAAATGAATTTTTCCTTCGATAATGAAAATTAGGATAAAAAATTAGATAGGAGAAGCTTGCGGATAGGAAAGAGGACGATGATAGAACAACAACAATTTTCTCCTTTGGAAATAAACGGTCGCATTAGATCTGCTCTTGAGGAGAGAAATTGCTTTGAAGTAATAAAAAAACTTTACGTCTTGGCATGCTCTCTAATATTCCATTTCTTTTTAACCACCAGAAATACTTAAGCCACTAGCCTTTTTACAAAAATAAAAAATAAAAACTACCATCACAACCGTCAACGCGTTTCATCATATCCTCCGCTCATTTAAAATATGATTATGGTGATCTTGGTTGTTTCGTTAAAAACCGGAGTACCGGAGACAAGGAGAATCTCGTTTAGAAGTAAAAAGAATCCGAAAATAGAGATGCACGAGGTAAGAAAAAGGTTTTCATGATTAATCTTCTTTGGGCGAATAAAAATTTATTTTTTCCCTTCTGGCCTCCACTCTCTCAAGCATCCTCCTCTTTTTGAAACAAATTAACCAAATGCCAGGCGACGAGAAGGGATATAAGATATTTTTTATAAAATGAGAAAAATGGGACGACACCGAGAAAGCGAATATTTTTTAGGGAACGATTAAATGAGGAAAAAATTCGAATTTAGTTCACTCTGAAAAAAATAGAAAATAATCATGTAAATCATGTCAAGTGAATGGTTACACTTTCAGGCATGATGAAAAATAAAAATTCCGTGCTGGAAAAATACCAATGACAATTATAATAAAAACTTTTTCCATATTTTTACGTGTTTTATTGCTTAAAAACATAGTGATAACTTTACTTCTTCGGATCTTTTATTGCTGTCCTTTTAATAATTGCCACAGATGATCTGTGGCGCTTGCAGTAAACGCATACATCATCACGCTAGTCCTTTCAGCACCGGAACTAATTTCAAGAGGATGTTGGACACGGCTACTTGTCCCGTACACAGTATACAGTTTTTAATTAAAGTTAAAACTTAATTTTGATGCTGCCTTTTGCGATCTACATTTTTATATTTTACAAACCGCCATCAAATTATCATTGCATAAATTATTTACGTATTGTCTTCTCCAACTTTGTAACTACCATTTGAGCACAAAGATGGTCAAAGTAGTTTTTCAATGATGTTTTAATGATTGTAAATCGTTGGGGATGTGAATTTTTACAGTCGGCAATGCAACAAACTAAAAAGTTCCTCAAACACCTAACAAGCTCCCTTCATAGAGAAAGTTTGAGCATCGCTTTCCGGAGCAAAATGTTTAAGTCTAGTCTTCGAGAAAAGGGCTCCTGTTTGTAAAATATACAAAATCTTTATGCATAATATCATATTGTATCGAATGTCGCGTGAATTCTCTGCGGTCAGCACGATTTACAAGTTACATGCTTACCTTTTCCTTCTAGTGAAAAATAACTTCAATACACCCAAGCCGAAAACTTCTAAGCCCAAAGAATATCAACTTTCTTTGTCATCATGTGAGAGTTGGCAGGCCGGGAGAGGGAGAGATTCTAAGTAAACCCCAAAGTGGAAAATGTTCATGTTACTTCAAAATCTCAGAGCTTGGTGTACGTAGGTATGTACTTTTTAGGTGTATTTGAGGATGCAATACGAGGAGAAAAGTGAGAAGCATTTACGGCGACACTTTTACCGGTGTTGTGACGGTGGAAATAATAGTATTTTTGAAGCATAAGAAAACCCGCAAATACCAAGGAAATCCAATACTATCTCAGAGACAAAAAAAAAACCACAAAAATCCTCTTCAGAAAGGAATCAGCGGTAACGCGAGGTGGTGCAAGTTTTTCACTTGTAACTTTTTCTGTTCTTTCCTCACTGTTATTGGGTTATGGCAGCGTGTTCAGTAATTCTACTGAGAGAGTAGTGTGATAAGCTACTGCAAGCATCATTTCTACAAATATTATTCAGATATATACATACAAATATGGGTATTTTACAAAAGAAATATTGTACATTGCATCAAGAGGAATCACATGTTTTCATTAAATTTAAGAGAAACGAAATAGATGTGTATGTATCGAAATATATTATGGCGGTCTTGAAAAGCGTTCCTTACATAAACATTTAATTTTGAGAGATGAGTCAAAGGTTATGTTGTACAACAGCATCAACTTTCAAGTAGTTGACGCAACCTGTGTTTTCCTAAAGAATCCCAAATACATGGTCTATCAAGAAATTGATGAAGATCAAGATCATGCCGGAGAGAGTTTAAAAGTGAAATCTTCTTTTCCCCACTTTTTTGTACTTTTGTTCAGAATCACGAAGCCTCCTTTGATTTTCTTGAGAGTATGCGAGAATGTCTTTGGAATTATACCGCAACCCCTGTGTGAAACATTTTCTACCGTTGCCAAAGCGATCATCATTTTGAAGATGATGATAATACTAGGTAAAGTTATCATTGTTCTTACTACTATCATGTAATTTTCCTCTTTTTATCTGATTCAGCAGGAAGCAAATAGCACTAGAGAGAAGAAATTTCATTGTCTGGTTCATTTTATCAAACAGTATATTTTTCAACGAAAAGGAGGAAATGAAAAGGCTTAAAAAGAAAAGAAGAAAATCCCAAGAATTTTTGCAAAGGAATTCTCAAGAGAGATCAGAGAGCATATTACGACAAGCAAAAGGGAGCAAGAAGCAAGTGGAGGATTTTGTTAAGAAGCCAGAGAAAACTTATGACGAAAAAGAGAAAAAAGAAACGTTTGCTCTGGTATCACACAGAAGTACATGTTGTTTATGATACAGACCTTTCTTTAGGGTTCCCTATCGCAAGTATTTTCTTTAGAAGTATCTTCCGACGGTCACAACCAGAAGAAAGCCATAGTTCAAATTCCTTCTTGTCTACTTTCTTTTAGTTTCAACTGTATGGAATAAGTGAGAGGTTTTTTGTTTTCTCGGACTCTATCTGTTTCTGTGAGATGACAGTGACTGTTCACATACGGTGTGTCAGTATTAGCACACTCTCCATCTTAGCCATCAATTCAACAGGAAAACACAAAAACTTGCTATATCACTCGACAAAAATTTCAGACAACGATTTTACTTAGTAAATGCAAGCTGTAGAAGTAAATACGAAGATAAGATTGTTTTGACTTTTTGCTTTCAACTTCAGCTGTGTGTCGTTGAGTTTATCATGCAAGCAATATGGAATCCGGGATGGACCGGAAAGAGGAAAATGGAACATTACATATTGCCAGTGAATTAAGTTAAAAACTCTAAGGAAGCTAATGCCAAGAGATCTGGTAGGTTAAAATGTCGACATAAGGAAAGGAGTCCAGTTTAAAAAACGAAAATTAGACACAAGCCGTTTCGTCATCCTTATCATCATGCTTATACTCTATTTTATGATCTTGTAACAATGATATCTCTTGATGCTACTCGATGCGTATTTAAAGCGGGTAAATAAATAGGTAACCCGTAAAACACAGATCATAGATAAGTAGTGAGAGCGCTGGTCGTCGTTCCAGGCCTCCTTTTGACGATTGGTACCATTTAATTTTTCTCGTCAGTTTTACCAGAAGCGTCACGCAATATACAACTTTATACTTTCAACTCCACTAACTGAAGTAAGTCTGAACGCACTCGCTTGAAGTGAACGAAGATGAAACATTAAAAATAAAGAGGGATTTTAGCCTATTAAATTAATTAGAAAAAAACTGGAGATAAGAGGGAAGGGGAAACTGGAAGAAACACATACATACTTGCACACATTTCAACAAAAATAAATAAAAAATGATAGAGTTTGTTTGCAATTAGTTGGAATGCAAATAAAGAAAAGTGAAGAGCGGCCAACTGTAGCCGAAAAATAAACTCTATTACACATTTGAAATCACATTTTATAACGCGTTATGAAAAATTCACATGTCTGTAGTTCAGTGAAGACAGTAACATGCTAGTACAAGAAAGGCCTACTGGAATCTCCACATCTATGAGTAGTATGGTTGTTCGAGATCAATTTCTATTCGTGTGAACGAGTTTGATTAACCTCCGAAAAGCAGGAATAGAAGAATTAGAACCTATGTAAAACAGAAAGATTGGAAAAAAGAACAAAGAGTGTAAATCTCCAAAGGCTCATAGATCCAGTACGACTTTCTCGACACAGAGGGAGTTCAATACCGGTGCATTTATCTAATGACTATACGATCATTTCCTACTATTAACTACTACTTTAAGCCAAGATTATGAAGGTGCATACGTAATTCAATTCTTATTTCTTTATTTGGTTTCAATTTGCAAGATCAAACTAGTTTTGTAGAGTTCTACATTTCACAACATATTTGATGGAGTAGTGGAACAAACCTTACCCCATAAGCTATGTCATTTATGCGAACGTGTAAACACATTTCCCGTTCATATTTGTTTTTCATAAATCCCCAACAATAAAACGCCAGTAAAAATGCATTACTTACCATATACGCATTCCAAATAATTATCCGTAACCAAAACCCCTCTATTTTCAATTTTTTTAACATCGAGCAAACACGTATACATGGTGGTTTGGTACATTTATTGTTTTGTCAATAATGCAACAACCGAATATTTTGCACACAATGAACTTTGTTGCTACCATTTCAAGTCCAGCTGTTTGAAGTAGAATATGCAATTTCATGGAACATGACTTAGGCTATAGAGTAGTAAACTTAGTAGTAAAAACTATAGTTTTTATCGTGAGACGTTGAAAATCATACACAAAGAAACAATAATTCAACAAGCTATCCCCTTTGTTTTTTCCACTAGCCGAAGAGTGACTATAATGTAAGCGAACGATTCTTATACAAAACTTCTCTTCGATGTCATTCTTTTATGCAGCTCAAGTTGTCTCAAGCCAAACTTGTCTAAGTTCCATTGTAGATACATTGCTACAAACGCCGTGTAAGCAACCTAGACAGGGAAGTCTAAGACGAACTCTAGCCTCAACAAACATTTTTTCTTACACACACACTAACCGATCCATTTTTTTCGCTCTCAAGTTACGAGAAAGAGCAAGGATTTTCAGAAGACGCACATCACCACATGCACGAGGCACTTTTACTTCAGTTCGCTTTTAGTCCGCGGCCGGGTCTGGCCTAGCGGTGCTGGTCAAACCCGTTTTTTAGCATGCTGCTCGCGCCAGAAGGTAAAAATTTACCATGTGCCGCTTTTCACTCGCAAGAGAAAAAAAAATGGTGAAAGACGGAAAAGTTTTTAAAATCATTTTCCTCATACAAAACTACAATTTTGATCTCATTGCCATCTCACTGGCATCACCACTGCACACTGTTGCAACCCAAGAAAAATCGTCGCGCAGTATGAGGAGAAATACTGCGGTTTTGGTTACATGTATGTATGTATCACAGTATAAAAAAGGAGAAAACATTGCGAAGATGATGATGATGATGTCTTCAAGGAGTTTCGGCATGAAAATGCAGCAGGTGGCTGTTTTTATGTTTCACATGTACTTCGCCGTTTGTGTTTTGATCTTTCTCAGGTACATCTTTGATTTTCCACTAAACGATTTTCACTCAGACGAAGCCTTATTTGTCTGAGGATTTGGAATGCTTATGTCAAATTTTTCTCGATATGGCGACTAATACCGTTGAATTGATTGAACATTGAAAATGACATTATTGAAAGCAATACAGAGAATATGAGTATCACATTGCCATTGAACCCTAACTTTGAAACAAATAATATTCGTAGAGAAACATGAAAAAGTAGAATGCCTAATCAAATTCCTACAAATGCTAAACTATTTTAAGGCCGGAAATGTTTCTTCTTGCAACAAGAACCTCTAACCGATATATTTTGTGTGAAAATATTTGGAGAAAGTTACCTAGAGTCTATGCATATCACTGACAAAATGTGTACTCGCACATATGTATTCAACAGTTTGTAATGCTAAGTCTTTTAGCTTAACTACAATACAGTAGCTAGAGTTTCCTGTTTACTGTTGCTTCAAATCTGTCCTAACCATACAAGGGAAAGTGATAAGATCAAACGTAATACTTATATTTGGGCCGAGAATTGGCAGTATGTGTAAACGTGTTTTCTCGATTGACTCCATTTTTTGTATTTTCTTAAATCTATGTTTTTTTTTCCTAAGACATAAGAAGCACCCCCGTCTAAGAGTACAAACAAAAAAAAAGAAGACGTCACGAGTGACTGCGGAATGAAAAAATTTGTGTAAAATAAATAAAATCTCTTCTGACGATATGCACTATTGCTACTGTTACTGCAACTGTTACTTCTTTCACGCTTTCACTCTCCAATTTTGGTGGTCTTGATGATCAGTCAGTGCGAATCTGACGGCGCTGTACTTTTAAACCGTTGTATATATCTGGTTTTACTTTTATGGTGCACGAGATTTTTTATGTGTGTGAGTGAAATAGAGGAGAAGAGGGAGTATTTCTCCTGCTGTCTCTGTGATGACTCTCTCTCTCTCTCTCTTTCTCCTCATCTCAAACTAATCAATAATACGCTGAATACTATTGATTGCCGATACCAATCAATCGCGCAAGTCTGTGGCTCTTTTGAGACGAGTGAAGGAAGCTAAGTAGAAACGGGAAAAGCAAAGCAACCAACAACCTAATAATACATCTACTCAGAAGCTCTCTTTTTACTCTTCAAACTCTCTCCCATTCCATTTGAGACATATTATACATAAAAGTTGGCAGGAGTCGTCGAAGAGTTTTAGTAGCTGGTATGACTACTTCTGCTGCTGATTCAATATTTTCCCTGACTCGGCTTCTTTTCATTCCACCACGCTAAAACTTGTCGTACATTGACGATAACATAGAGTTAATACCTCCACATCGAAATCAACCAAGCAGCCTATATATTCCAAATTGATCTATTTATCTATAGAAATATGAATATTTATAAACCATTTCTCCGGTGGAGCACCAAGCTAAATCTTTATTCATTATGTCCTTCTCACTCTGTTTTTAAGCTTTGGCCGTTCGTGTTGTACATTTTTACGACTTTATTCATTATTACCCTTATTTTTGAATAAGAACACATACGAAAACAGTTATTCCACTAGTTTATAGCGAGTTGCGATGGCACTGCCGTTTGGCCGGTTTTGTCGCGGCAGTACAATTTACTCAGATAGACTTCATGATCAATGAATTCGAGAAATAATGTCCTCACAAAACGCTAAGACAAGATAAACTAGCCCGTTCTCAGAAGATTCGGGATTTGTGGAAAATATGGATTCTACACCTAAACCTTACACCATAGTACAGTTTAGAGATCACGAGGAAACGAACACGTCTTCTTTGCCTGCGTTAGATTGTTTTTGAGCGAACTAGTACCCCTGCTTGTACTTGCACGGATCATGCAACAATTTTTTCTCTCCAGAACAAACCAATTTCAGCCTGCCACTTGACCGATTATGCTTCATAAATTTAATTCGCTTGTCCAGGCTAATGCATTCTGCATATAAATGCCTAGTAAATTCATCCATTGTCACCAATTAAAAAATATTCTCCTCTGTTTAGTCACCTTACATAAGTCTATAACACCGAAAGTATATAGTATTTCTCACTTTGCAGGTAATAACATACGTTAGCGGCCAGCGGCAAATAATTTTATCCACGTGAAGAGAAATTGCAGCAAGGCGAGACACAAATAGCCGATTAAAAAATAAACCGGTACAACGGAATACCGAAGTAGCGTAAGCCAGGAACAAAGAACCCAAAAGTTAATGTCAATCAGATAGCGTATGTCTAAATTTGAACTAAAAACCCAAAACGGCACCGGCAGGTACACTAAATCCAGCGTAAACATATTTATTCGTTGCCTAAGGCTACTTACCACCTCTGTACAAAATATGAGATTTATCAGACTAGCCGTGCTCAAGGTTTTCCTAAAAACGCATTCAAGCACCTGCAGATACCTGAAAATTAGGATTAACACGTTGATCGACTCAATCTAAGCATTACACATCAAATCCTAACAACCCAGATCCAATCCTAGCAACCCGGATCCAATCCTAACAACCCAGATCCAATGCCAACAACCCAGATCCAATCCAGATCTAATCTAAACCCCCAATAAAAACACAGCCTCGGGATATATATTCAGATGCAGCGTAAATGTTTGATTTCACTTTGCCTGTGAATTTAACATGTGGATTCAGCGTGGGGATTTAGTGTAGGGATTTAGTAGAAGGACAGGTCAGACTTGTTCTGTACATTTGAAGTAGAATATATTTATGTAATATTCAAGTAAAGATTTAATTACGATTGAAATAATATTAAGGAATAGAACTGTGTTTACAAAATGACCAAACAAGTCTGTCAGTAAGGGGTCCTAATATAGGAGTTTCGCTGTACGTAGAGTTTGTTTAGCTAAAATTCGTTAAGTATGACGGGATCTCTCTACATAGAAACAACATGTTTGCCTGGCACGTTATAGCAAACCATTATCGGCGGTTACTCAAGGCTAATTTTTGCATACTATGCAATCTAGGTACGTCCAACATCTAAAAAACATTACTAAATTGTGAAGACAAGAAGCAGCTTCCCTGTGAACCTCTTTATTTTTTGTACCTGAACAATAAAAATCGTAAATGTTCTTCATAAGATGCTATCAACCGCCGTTGGTGCATACAGTAACGTAATGTCCCTCGATCATAAGGGCAATCAAACGATTACACGGAGTTAAGATAAAAATTGTAGCAAGACACTTCGTTTTCCTCTTCCTGTTCCCTAAACCGCATTTCCGCCAAGAACACTGCGAATGACTAACGCTTCTTGTAGTTTTGAATTTTTCACGGGAAGTTATCCATTCTTGGCAATAAAAATATCGTATCAAAACTGGCACCAAGTGTGTGCATTTGAGAGGATTTCATGGATTAAGAAAAACCGTTCGTAAATTTGGCTCGATATATTATGTTTCATGTATCACTCGATTTCATTTATTAGTAGAGCATATATGAATCTAAAGGAGTATTGGATTTATGCAAAATATGTAGTGAGTGATTAAAAGGGCAGATGCGATGGGTAGTATACGTGTGAGTCGTTGGAGAATACACATTATATGTATCTCATGCGTTCCGGATCCTCTACGCCACGAGAAAATCATAATGCGTTATGATAAAGACTGATTCGGAGTATTAACGTTAGTTGCGCTGTGGTTGTAGGAGGCTGTTCGGTATTTATTGGCGATATCGGAGGAGATGGAAGCAATACTATCGATCCACACGATAATTACGAGTGACAATTGGACATGAAGGGAGAAAGATGCGGAACTCCGCTACCTACTACATGTACAGCAGAAGAGTTTTGGAATAACGGTAAGAGAAACACACACAAAGAGAGAATTGAATGAGCTGACAGAAAAGGACAAATCCGAAACATTATATATTATTGGACAAGGGAGTATTTTGTGTCGGCATGCTAACATGTTCTGAACATTTTTTCAATTATTCTTTTTCGAATGTGCAAGTTTACAAGCATACAGAATTTGAGGGTTTAGAGAAACTCAGAGACAATCATGCGAAATTGTTGTATTGCACGCAAAAGACAATTTTAACTTTTGAATTCGCGAAAATGTTTCAAGTATAAACAATATGGACTACTAATATACAATCCCAAGTTTTGACCATTCTTTTGTAGAGAATTAAATATTTTTGAATAAGAATGGCTGTTAGTGAAGCCTTTTTGTGGTTTCGTTATTTAAAAAATAGGTGAAATGAAAAACGAGTAAACAAACATAACAGTTAAGCGATAGCAGACCAAAAATGTGCTCACACTTGGATCCTTTCCATTGAGAGCGTCTCATTATTCTCGAGAATTCTGCCTAGATAAACTGCTTGAAGCATTTAATCGTACCGTTAGACGTTCCTGTGTGTTCCCGCAAAGTTTGGAAGGAAGAAGCGGCATTGTGTACGACTAAACCAAGCTGTACTTTGACCTTAGGAGGATGTAGTATGTTCCCTTGTATGCATAACCTTGTGAGTGGAATTAAATTAACGGCGAACCGTCGAAAATGAATTAAGTGTTGATTTAGAAATGTTCGCTTAATCATACAAACATTTTTGCCAACAGTATGTCGTGCTTATTTTTTTGCCAAGAATAATAGTAAGGAACATATTTGTAGCATACCACGTTCTACAATATCTAAACAAGTGTGCATTATGTTACTCACATTCAGATAAAGTTAAAACTTAAGTTTGGTTCAAGTTTTCCTTAAAGTAGATAAACTCGTTGAGTGAGTGCGTGTAACATGAAATTGGTATAGACGATGGAAACTCAGATAGATGCAGGCTACATCAAACTGCCAGAGATCCTATTGTAATTAGCACGCACACAGGAACGTATATGATCGATTGAAAATCGGTTGGCATCTTTCGTTTTCCTCTCGTTTTTACCTCGTCCGCCACCCTTGCATTTCCTCTCTTTCCTCTCTCTTTATATATTGTAGCAATTATTTGAGGAAAACTGATGTACGATAGAGCTCATCAATAATACAAGACAGAAAGTTAGAGACAAGCGGAGTTTTACCTTACATTCATCCTGTTGGATTTGTCCTGCAAGCTACTGCAGGCGTAATATAAGAAAGAATAAACGAAAAGACTAGTTCACTAGAGTTTATACCACCTTCTGAAATCTGTTTACTCGCCGAACCCAAACTAAATTTATCCCTTATTCAGACTGACTACTTGCTAGGTTGATTCATATTTCTATTATTGATAATCTCTGTATTATATAGAACGGCTGCACTTTTAATGAAAGTGTCCCCAGACGAAGTGATTGGAGACTGATGACGAGGAAGTGAATTGACTGGGGTGATAGATGAACTATAATAAAATGAGCAGCATATAAATTGTTAGAGCTGCAAAGGAACACGTGATGGTATGCCGATGTTCTAATCGGAAAGCATCAATACACACACACATCATGATGATAGAAAACCAAATTAAAACTTTCACCATGCTTAGAATAATATCAATATGTAATATTAGTACATATTAAGTAATAATTACCGAGCCTTTTTTGTGATTAGGACAATCAAAGCACAAGAAAAGACACCGTAGGTTACTAATTGTCGGTTACCAAGACTGAGAACTTTCATTGCAAATCACACCATGACCGTTAAAAGATAATATTAATTTTATCTCCGCCCCTTCACCTTGAGCCTTTGGCCCAGCACAGATAAAGGCTTTTCGTTTTCGTCCATGCATATTCAATTGCAGCGGTTCTATTTATTTATAAAGCGAACATTCGATTTAATAGCTCCCGAAGTGACTTCTTTGCCATATCACATGGAAAGAAAGAGAATAATCTTAGGAAACGAAGGATTTTGATTTTGTGACTATTTACAATAATCAAATATCAAAGGGAATTCGTCATTAGAACCGTCTTTTCTTACGGAAATTTGCGAATTCTTCTATTATTTCAAGAGCTTGTTTTTTCATACGGAAGAAGATACTGAAGTGAGTCTTCCGAATTCATAGGTCCACTTTATATTATATTGTATTTATCATCTACGATAAATGTTAGCTTAACAAGAACCGTCTTCTACGAGTAGTACAAACGATTGTAGTAGAGAAACTTGCACAACACCACAAGGGCCACAAAATTTTCTTTCCTATTTGTTTCTGTACGCTTCTTTGATTGAATATAGGTATGCCTTGTTCTCACGTTCTCAGCAACTTAGCCATACTTAAATCCGAGTTTTGTAAACATTTTTACGGCATGCTAAATAACACTTTTACTTCTTTTACGGTACCAGTACAAAGACACTATCCTAGTGACAAAAAATTAAATTCAGCAATTGCAACAGTTTCATCGACAATGTTGAAAAGTTCTAATCGTTTCCTTTTTTGATTCTTACGATTAGTTAGCACTAGTACTAATAATACTCGGAAAGTAGTCATTTTCGTATATACTTCGTTCATTAGTATATTCAATTTAAAAAATCATTTGCATTTGGGGAATTTTGCTAACGAAATGCTGTGAACAACATAATTGTTCTTTTTCATTGGAAGATTGAATGTCATTGCAGCAAAGTGCTATATTTGGCAGCAAGTGTTTTAGCTGTTGTTGTACGCATATTACTGTGCCCTGCAAGCCAAGATATTAAACTTTAGCTGGTGACCTTGCTGGTTTTGCTCTATCTTTACCATTTCTGTTGTTGCAATACATTTTCTGTCATTGAATTGGGGTACCCCGTGTATCATCAGAAAATGTATTCTGACAACAAAAATGGTTAAGATAGAGCTAAGTTCAGCAAGAGGACCGACTAAAAATGAATATGTTGGGTTGCCTGGCACAGTACAAACAAAGGATAAAGTGCGGATGAGCGAATATTCTGAGCTAAACGAAGTGAATTGTGTGGCGCATAAAAAAGTTTCATTTATTTTCAGAAACTACATGTTGGTATGATAAATCGTCCCGATTGCTTGCATTAAATAGTCTGTTCGAAAGTGGTTTCTTTTTTTCCTTCCTTCAATTTAAATTAGAATACTAGAATTAATAGTTAAAGCTACAATTCTCAGTGGTGTATTTTTGTATTATCAAGATAAACGGAACGGTAGAACCAACTTGGAGCTTTCAATAATCAATGCAGATTTGTAGACGTTACCCAGTACGCTTATAACTCCATTTTTGGTCCAACGTATTTAGTTATATGCATATCGTCATATGTCAACTTGAAATGCGTATCTCATCGTCGTATATGTGTGAAACTTACACCTAAGATATTGATACAACGTCATTTTTATCGTGGTAAAATTTTGAAACTAAGTAAAAATCACTGTGAGGGGATAACGTTTGTACTTAAATTCCAAGAACTTGAGTTTGCTCTATCATAAGAGTCGAGCTGGTGGCCCCGTTTGCCGAAAGGTCATGAAAAATTGCGGGTATCGAGAGAAATTGGTTAGATGTCTCAGTTCGTCATCATCATAAACAGAGCCTGTATAGCTTTCGTGGCTTGCATGTTCCACGGAACTTATTTGTACGGATATACGTGTAATAACCTATTTGAACAATGTTTTGGAAATGTGTACTACATGTCTGGCCACTAACAACTGAAGATGGTCGAAAGGAAAGAATGTGATCATAAAATGGAAGAAAAGTAAACCTCAATAAATAACCTGCTGCCCTAGCTTGCACGGGAGCCTCTGGCACAAGTTCCTTACCTACAACATGCGTTTTATTCCCTTGTGTCAAGGCTCAGGATAGAATATATTTGGTTGCTGCTTTCACCAAACCATTATGATTGACAATGTATTGATTTATTGATTGACTTGGGGAAGTCAGTACCTGTCTGTCTAGTTTATGTCAAAACCTATCTTGTTATTCTCAACAGGGAATTCTCCCCTTTCACCTTATTGGAGCGTATTTGTTTCAAAGAAGATTCGTTTTCATAGCTTTACTTCTACTTGTTCTTTAGAGTTCGGATTTTATGACGGTATATCACCAAATGAATCATGTTTGGGTCACGTTCCCCATGGATTTTGCTTAATAGAATATGCATAAGCCTTGCAGAGCGCTGACCACTATTGACTATGTGATTCTTTTGTATTTTAAAGCTGGAGAGCACCAAAATGAGTTACTACGAGGTGAGACCGGACGTACCATTTGTAAGGATGTATGTATTGTATAGTTCAAAGGATCCGTTTGAGTGAAGGTATCAAATGATACAAAATAGGTTCCATCAAGTTTCATTGCTGTTAGAAATAATAATAAGGTAGCAAAAGAAAAGAAAGTGAACTTATTGAAAAGTAATTTCAATGTTGAATTTCAACAAACCTGAACCAGCGTCTTGTGTCCAAATGTTCATTCAGACAGTTGGCATATCGTAATATGTAATAATGAAATAGAGGCATACTGGAAAGACGATTAACACCTAGAATATGTGTAAATATCATACTCATGCTGGCGGATAATCTATATACAGTATTAGCAAAAGTGACGAGTGTTCCTGGGGATCCCGGGTTGCAAGCGTAAAACACAGGTCGGAACTATTTGTTGATATGTAACACGGGAAAATCATGAAAATAATTTACCGTCTTCTTTGAGTGGATTCTAAGGAAAATCAAAAAATCAAACATTCTAATCTAACTCTCGTCGTTTGTTTTACATGTGTAAACTATGCATAATTTTGAAGGCAGCAGCAGCGTGCCCGGTTTGTCACGGAGATTGTGAGACATAACTGTGTATACCTTTTAAAGTATTAATCTAGCTGGTTTATACAAAATGTTTTATGCATATTATTACTCATGATGACTGCTGCTTTTCCACTCCTCTCTCTATGATATCCATTTTTATTGCTATACCAATATTCAAATATGTGTGACTTAACGTTTTACTTGTAGACGTGCAACGTTTTTATACTACAAGAACATGGAATGCATGTACCTAAGTTCCATCGACTCCAAGAGTATATTTTTCTCTTTGTCAGTAATTTACAAATGTCCGGAGTCGACAGGAAGGAGAGAAATGGGGAAATTATTCCTCAGTAGTAAATAGTTTGATCCGATAACGATTTTCTGCTAATCTGTAAGCATAATCAGAACGAGGCGAGGGAGAATAAAAGCGATTCAGAGAAGGAATAATAATATTATGATAGACAGGGAAAAGGGCATGCATGAGCGATGTAGACATGGGCTCTTGTTCTCTTTTCTCTACTATATGGTGTTTTGTTAACAGAAGTTATCCAAAGCTAAATACATATAATAATATTAATATTCTACTGTTAGTTACTTTTAGTATTATTTGAGTTATTATTTTTTCATTCAAGCATTAACCATTCTTATACGTAGAAACAAGGCTTTTCACAAATACATACATACGCATTTAACAGTTTCATGTAGAAGTGGTGTACCATTGAAATTATAGGTACAGGGCTAGTTACTGAATTTTTTTATACTGGATGAAAGAGCGGTGTGAAGTGTCAGCTTATATTTTACTCTTATTGCCGAAGTGGTTGTAGCAAGGTCATAAAGAACAATGTAGCACACTGGCTAGTGTCACCAGCATCAATCGTTTGAAGATAATTAGATTATACTTACTATGGGAGAATTGCATTTCCCATTTGCACAAACGTCATACAAGAATGATTCATCCGATTTTTGTATTAATTCATTCCAGTAACTTTTTACACTTTCAGAAAAGCACAATCAGTTAAGAATCAGCCTAAGTTTCAAACAAACAACTATTCCATCTATTATGGTCAATATCATTTTATTTTACTAACCAAAGGTGAACAAACAAACATTCGCTGTTACATCAAATACAATAGGTCAGAGATTCATTGTTGAACCTGTATGATTAATAGATTATTAGCAGTAGATAACACCATCACGTGTACTAATACGGTATCGGTATGACTACCAAATAAAAAAAGAAAATTCCGGCAACTGAAAGCAGTGTGTTAAAGAATACCGACTGAACTTGGCTGATTGTTTTCTTTAATTTGTGGGATTATTCTTCAGATAGTTGGACGTTATAGCCGGTGTATCACCATTATAGGAACAATCACTCATTCGTCGTGTCGAAACAGAAAAATCTTCCAGCTTGACAGATGACCCACGTCGCACATGAAAATTTTGTAGTCTTGCCTAGTGAAGCCCTTAATTCGCGTATGTAAAGCGGCATTACTGCTATGATACGGAGTGCATAGTAAATTACCACAACATCGGATACACGATAAACACTATTGACAATAAAATAAGCTCTACATCTTGAACTTAACTGCTCAACATTAAAATCCTCGAACATAGGCAACTCGTGCAGCCATTTTCCCCTTTGCTGTCTTGATTCGCTTGTATGCTTTCAATTCTTTATGTTCTTTGCATTATGCATTGATTGGCAAGAATTAACCTTAATGTTGAGTTTGCGTGCAGTTCCACATTCTATGTGTAATTAAATCGTTTTGCACTATAGATGAAAGTGTGTAGGAAATAGAATGTTTGACGCAGCCAGCTAAAGCTAAAGAAATAAGTAGGTGTATATCGTTGCGTTGTTTTAGGTCTATATAATATGTTTGTTCCAAAGGTTGATGATCATAAGGTTGACAAATCAATAATACCAAATAATTTTAGCTTCTCGATGGATTTCAAGACAGGTTTAACATTTTTGTAATCGTTATATTTTTGTAATCGTTATATTTTTGTAATCGTTATATTTTTGTAATCCTAAGTTTTTACAAAACTTCCTAGAAGATAAAAATAGTTAGAAGAGGAAGGGTAAGTAAGTAAGAATTTATCCCAGGAAATTAGTACGGTTTAATGTTCAAAAAAATATTTCTCTCATTTTCATTCATGAGCCGTTTTAAATGTAGTGATAATTTATTACATCGAAAGCACATAGCTGATATCAGGATGGTTCTTAGATCGAAATCATAGGCTAAAATATCGTTGTACTTCAACCAAAGACTTCATAATGCAACTTTGCAGTGAAGATTCCCACAATGAATGAAGGCTCTATGGGGTGGAGGGACCAATTAAATTGCATCACATGTTATAACATCTGCCTAGTGAATTTGAATGTTTTATGCTTTTGCGACAAGGCCGGCATTCGAAACATTCGAACTGCTTTCACTACAAATCGCACAATCTAGATCATTCAAAGATCGACGATTTTTATTGACGATTTGAAATAATACTCCTGTTTGACCGGACCAGTGGATAAGTCTACCGCTCAACCATATTTTAGCGCTAATATGTGGGAGCTAATAAAATATAATTGGAAGTACTAAAATAGTTGGGTGATCGCCAAGGACAAGTGAAATATTAGCTTTGCTTTGTTTCTAGTTTATTTTAATATACCTATTCTCAGTGTAGGGCAAACAAGTCGAACTCTAATCTGTCAATCAATGAATACCGAGATTCGTACAGTCAATAATAATGGTTTTCTTGCAATTAGTAAAATACAAGAAGATACATGTAGTAGGAACTGAATCTGTTGTGTGGTAAAGTGAACGAACCTAAAAATATTTCCATTCACAGACTGCACACGAAGCAAGCGTAGAAACTGTTGAGCACAAATGCAAACTACCGTGAGCATGGTACAACTGTTGCAGCCCAAGTGGTTGGAAACAATCTGCAAAAAAATTGTTTTCCCTTTCGAATGACAAGCAGATTACTATTACAATTACGACTAGAATAAATTTTAATTACTTCCTTCAATCCGTGTCAATACGATAACGTGTGCTACATACAAATTTAATCTTCAAGTTATTACGTATTTTTAAATAAGTGGCCAGGATCGGAATGCTTTAAGATCACCAAGCAATGAAAAAGCTGAATGAATTTTGCTATTTAACCCTACCGGCATTTTCATTACAGAACGTATTTCAGTGAACTCTTATTTACCTTATTAGGTTTCACGTTTAAAATAGTATGTAACGCACGATGTGGTCACATTTCATTTGGACAGCTATTTCGTGAAATGATAATAATTTATTAAGGTCAGTTATGAACTCTTACATAAATTTTTACAGGGATATTAATCACACGAACATAATCAAATCGAAGGTTTACAAATTGTTAGTAGAACCAAAAGAAGACAATATTACATTTCGAACCAGTATTGATTCTTAAAGCGGGAATACAAGAAAAAGAACTCGTTGTGTAGCATAAGTTTAACATTCAGATTTTCAAGAAAGAAACCCTTTGGGAAAGCGTCCGATTAATTTTTTTTTATTTTTAAGAGTCGCTATTGCTTTATCCATCATTACTTCGTGTGGAGCCGTCCTCCATGTAAAAGCTTTGAATTTGGTCTCCTCATTTCCATACTTACTTAAAATACCCAAACGAATAGCTACTTGAATGCAATCTTAACCAAGTACAAGGAAGGAAATTAAAGGATAGCTCAATTCAACCCACTCATCGAGCTTTGTAATTCTGTTCCGTTACTCGGTTTTCTATCAAAAAACGATAGCTCTTTAGGGAATCTCATTCCCTTTTCCAATTTGTATGAGCTATGAATTTGGAGAGAGGTAAAAACTACGAAGATATTGCCTTCTCACTATCAAAGTATATGCCATGAATGCTTCCTGATGCTGCAACGCAACATGATTTTTTTCAAAACTATAATGTTACGTAATAGCAATAAGCCGATGCAACGCTTGAAGTAAGCATTGCGAAGGAATGTATATAAAAAAAAAACTCTTCATGATATTTAGAAACCGAATCCGTAATGTTCACATCGAAAACTGTAAGTGAAAATGTGAAAACCAACGGATAGTTTGGTTTTATGATGTAGGTAATATTTAGAATGGTATTTGGAATTGCGACAACAAGCCCCGGTTCGATTAGTTTATGTGTTTCGAAGCCGCATTGATAATATATCATGAAGAAAAGCCTTCCTATGACAACACGGAGTTGATAAGAACCTTCAGCTTTGTGGGCTCAATATACCTTATGTAAAGTCCCTTAAGACGCAACCAAATTCTTCTCTAAAAGTTTCGATTATCTGTATGATAAAATCTTACTTCAAATTTAGCTCAATCGGTAGAAGCGGAAGGAGAAATAAAGTTGCGGGTGAAATCGTCCTGGAGCCATAGGAGAATGAGCTGGAACAATGATCTACGGTAACACATATATAAAGGTGCGTTAAGAAAGTTGGGACCCCACAGGTCCTGCGGAAAGTTATATTACAAAAAAAGCTTCGTATCATTTAGTTCACAAGTCGCCAACTATATGTAGTTTAAAGTGTTTCGGATGAGAAAGGTGAACAACAGATAGACAGGATACTCGAACGGAGGAAGTTGGAACCATTGGTAAAGGCCATATTTAATAATGATGGAAAAATAAGATAATGCAATATGTGATCCGCAAACGTCGCCCCGGGATATTATTATTGTTATCATCACTATTTATAACTTAGGCATGTATAGGGAAAAGGCATGCAAAGTTGCGTTTTACTTCATATCAGCTAAGACATGAGACACACGAGCAAAAATAAGTCTAAGATTTACTGCATTATACAGCATAATTTTGGTCTTGATTAGTTATTAAATATTACTATCACCAACACGCTACCTATAACTTGGAATCGTGGAACAACGCACATCATCTTGACAATTCAGGAAAGCTTTAGCTAAACTTTCAAGAACGCACAATTTACATGGTGTATTCGTAAAAATACCTGCTATGTTAAGTGTAAGTACCTTATTCCTTCGAAATAAGTGTTGATCTGCCTTTTCTGCCGTAAATATGAAATATTGAGTAGGTTCAGTATTTTGTAAAGGCAAACTTTTGTGAAAAATACGGTGGTTTGCGTACGGTGCTTCGTTTACCATAGCTAAGAAAAATTGTATAGAAAACAGTGGTATTTAAAATGTAAAGAAATATGAAGTAATAAAAGAAAACATATTTATCCCCTCTTTGACTTTTATCTATATCGTAGTAAAAAACACCCGTATATCCGCTGTTTTCTTGTTACGCTTAAAAAACAAGAACGGCGTCCTTAATGTTCGTTTCTGCTTTTTTGTTCGTTAGTTTTCTACATTTCGATTTTTGGTATTTTTAAACTAACATTCTCACTGCTTAAACCACTATTTTTCCTCTTATCTTTATTATTCTTAGCAGTAGCATCAGTGTTATCGCTGTGAAAGCCGTTTTCCCAGAGGAGTCATTCTATATGTTTCCTTCTCTAGTAGTGTTACTAATTGATGTCCCTTCGCTAATTAGCATCAGCATACTGTAGCAATATTCATTAAGATTTTCATTTTTGTTCACTCCCGTTTTTCCTCTTCCCTGGCAATATTTTTGCTTATAAAATGACAACATAAAAATGTGTAGACTCTTCCAACACAACCTTCTTTTTAGCAATACACCGTCAAAGTAGATGACCTACTCTTCATCAGCTTTTCGTCTTGCCTAAAAATATTTATCGTATGCACTATGTCGTTCCTCCTCTTTGCACTATTCCTTTTAAAATTGCTTCTGTTGTTCTCTGTATCATTATCTTTTATATTTTACTTTAGCGGCAGTAAGAAGATATCGCGCAGCAGCTTTGGATTGTATGTTCCTAGATAACGAAGATTTTCCTATTTTTGGTATTTACACTTCTTTCCTTGTTTGCTTACGTATTTTTTGACAAATTAAACTAGCAGAAAGTCTAGTCTAGTTTTTTTTGAAGACAAGAAGAAAGCTGAAGTCATTCCGACTTGCTGATCAAGAGATATGAGAGGGAAAGAGAGCTCTTTTTAGTTAATTAGTCTTCGTCTCTATTCCACGATACAGTTATGGTTCACAGCAAAAGGCTACTCCCATTCATAATGAAGACCATAAAAATTTGATAGCTTATAATTCCTGTTCCTTCATAAAGATCCCCTTTTCCAGCTCATTTTCTCTGTGCCGTAATACTTTGATTCATATTTTTTCAGTTTTTGTACATTTTACTTTTTCCCCTTTGTAAGCTTTCTCTAGCCTGTGTGTTCTTGCTTGCTTTATTCTAAAACCTGAATTCTAAATTTCCTTTTCTTTTATAACTTCCCATAGATATGCATTTTTAAGCATTTGAACACAGTATTTTTAACTCATCAACGAACATAGCTTTTGTCGAATCAGGACGCATTGTTGTGAAAGGCAAAGATAACTAAATACTTAACTAAATTCGAATATGATAGTAAGAATTCACGTTTCTATTTTGAATGGTTTGTTTGCAATGCCAAATTCCAAAAATAAATGACTTTTGAAAGCTACATTTCTTCTTTGGCAGATCCTTATTGGTATTTACGTTCCTGTTGCTTCCGAGTAAATCACAGCATTACCACTGTGATAACTTGCCGGCTTGTAAAGACCGCTTTGTTGCAAGCTTACTTTAATACAGGTAGAGAGTATGCACAAAGGAGTACGGTCACGGAACGGAAGCAAGGTAAGACCGTGCTTTCTTCCAGGAAAGGAAAAAGATAGAGCCACCGAAAATACTGACAGGAAACGGAAAAATAGCCCACATCAGCTTAAAATGTCAGTGTCCCTTAGGCATAGGATTGTGCGATAAATATAGTCATCGTTTTGTAAGAAAAGAATTTAAAAAAAATGCTTTATCGTACTTACTCGTTTAGATGTTCCAACCAAGTAACACAGGAGATTTGCCAGAGATCGATAACAATATCACACTTGAACTCATGAACGGTTTTCACTATCAAATAGTCGGATCTCGATGCATATTGTAGGATTTTTTACACAATGTAGAATTTCAGTCAAAATAAACTTTTTCACGTTAACGTTCGGAGAACTTATTACAACTTAAAACGAACCTCGAAGAAACCTTTACATTCATTCTATATATGTGTATATTATTTAATAACAAAAATCTCATCAACAACGTTTACCTAACACTTTCATATTTTCAGCTCCATGAATAAATTAACTTTAAGTTAAATAAATCTGATAAAGAACTCGTTCTTGATAAATATAACTCACAGGTAGAAGACACATTTTGCGAGTATAAGCTTAATCGTTAACATCTCACCAGGTAAAGCTACATAAATATGTAGTTATTTTAATTACGTGCGATATGTATACATACATAATTGTGTGTAACCCCATACGTTTTCAACGTAAGACTCTTTTTATTTGCTTTTTGCTATACATACTTCATAAAAGGACCGTTACTCACATAATCTCATTATGTATAACTGGAACAATTCAAAAATGTAAACTTGGTGTATTTATATTCTAGAAAACAATTTAATAGTTAATATTTGATTCCTCAAGAACGAAGAATAAAAGGACACCAGCTTTATGACAGTTGATGCTAGGGTTTTCATTAAATCACCGCGTTTAACACATTCAGGAACTAACTCATCCGCTACAATAGCTATGCCAAGAAGTCGCTAAAACTGAATAACAACTAAGCGTTACAAATACTCACATAGCTGCACAATACGTATTTAATGAGTATTTGAAAATAGTCATTGCCGGTTTCGCTGCAAAAGACAATTGAAAAAAAAATTAATGGAAACTGAAAGGTAGAGGGAAGGGCAGCAGAGAGAGATAGTGAGAGCGACAGAGAAAACAGTAAAAGTCAGCGCGATTTACCGACCAACTGCTGCTGGTCACTGCTGCACCTTGTCGTTCGGTACGTACTCATATACACATATGATATTATTATTTTTCTTCTGTTGATCCATTCAAATCCACTAACATCAAAAGCACTTACACGTACGGAAAATCTACGACAATAATCGAAATAACACAAAGCTGTACAAAGAAAGCACTGGTTGCAGTTCAAGAACGAAAAGTAAAGCCAACATTAGTCGGAAGTAACGAAAATACTGACTTTGAGCATCTTTTCACCAATTGTTCGGAATTTTGAATCTGCCACACTTAATGATAGCGCATTAAAGTCGCGTATCATTCATTTCCCATGCAAGCCATACATACAACCTATGACCAAAAAACAGCCAAAACAATGAAAGCGAGTCTTTAGCCCCTTTAGTCTTTTTTTTCTCAAGTGCAGACGGACAGACAGACAACCAGATGCTGAGCTTATGACTGTAAACTTGGTAATAAAGTTGCATTTTGTAGCAAAGACCAGCGGAATATGAACGCAGACCTTTCGTCTATCCATCTATTTCCAATGTTTGGCAGTCAATGTGGTCGGTTCTCTGGTGCTGTTGCTATTACTGACGGGAACAGTGTGTTACCTACACATTTGCTCACGAACGAGTGTGTATTATGCATATTTATTACTATTATTGCTTTTCTAGACTTCCCAACTCACAACTCTCTAATCGCATTGATGATGATGTTGATATGTTGATGACATGAGAGAGCAAAAGAACCAGCAACACAGTTCACACAACATTATAATATCACAAACATTCATTCCAATCGTTGTCGTCGTCATCATCGTTCCACTAATTTTCCAGCATATATGCCAACTTTCTGTGAAGAGGAGGTGAAAGGTGCGTTAGCTAAAAACGCTACTTAATCGGTATCACGTAGGAGAAAGGCCCGGTGTCAGTAGTTCTGCTACTGCTACTACATGTTGATACAAATATGCTTGGATAATTTTCCCATGTGAAAATTTTGGAGGTGAATTAGTCATCATAATATGATAATACTTAGTTATGATGATGGCATAAACGTCTGCAAAATAAGAACTTAGTCACAATGCAGTTTCTTTAGGCGCAAATATGTATTTTTTAAATTGAAATATTTTGCAAACATACACGTGTATGTGCAGTTATGACATACACGTAAACGGGAAGGATAACAAAAATAAGGAACTCAGACCCTTATTTAGCATTGAAAACATTATGCAGAGCACAAAACCCTTACTAACTTGGACGCACCGAATCGTTATTCATGACATTTACAACTCTGGCGCCAATATTTTAAATGTAAATCTACATATCAACTAGGGCTGCGCCGAGTCCACCAATTAGTTGGACTCGCCGGTCCCGGGTATTTTTAAAATTTCAAAGACTCGGCCGGGTAATAGTAAAATTAAACTTTTAAGGAAATGCAGCTGGAAATACGTATTCCATGAGTTTTTTAATACAACTGATCATTTTTAACACAAAAAAGCTAAAAAATAACGATACTGGTATTGCAATACATTTTCTTGGGTTCTAAATATCTCCAGCTTTGGAGAATACTCTTTCACTGCAAACACTAGTTGCAGGAGTCTACAAATACCTGGGAACATGCGGGGCTGTGTTTGGAAAGGTAGACTTAAGGAAGGATAGTTTCTCTGAGTCATCTCTTCATTTGATACAAGTACAGGTCACAAGTTAGTTTAAAATATTCCTTGGTTCTGACTTGGGGTTTATGTTCAAAATTATCGTTTGCTATATACAGATAGAGATTTGATAAACATCTATTACTTTCAAGCATAAATTTTAACAAAATGCAATGATAGTAAATATATTTTATTTAGCCGCGGTTTACACCTCATTGCTCCTTTCTTCTTTCTGTGAACAACAATATATCGATTGTTATAGGTTAAACAAAAAAAAATAAAACAATAGCAAGAAAATCCAGCACCTTGATCCGTCATTGCCTAAACATTGGGAACAAGCAATATATGAAAGCGACCTGCTTGATCGTGAATGAGCGAACATGTTTCAGCGAACTGAACTGGGACGGAAGAAGGTGAAATCAAATCATAGCGATTATAATAGGGAGCATACAGCATTTATCCTCTGTCGCTTTTCATGTGCGCATTACAGCCACTGCCACTACACAGCCATCGAGCCGTCCAAGTGCAGTATGGAAACGCGGTGACTGGAATAGGACTGTTCTGTCGAGAACACATTTGGATGAAAGGATTTATTTCACTCTGAAACCGTCAATCTGTGCTGTATCATAGTAAAATACTTCTCAAATTGCTAGTAAAATAAATGTACGTATTCAACCAGCCGTTGAATTGTTATTGTCGCCTTCGAACCCCTCAAATCCAATCGAATGAAATCAACTCACATTTATATCTTTCACCCAACTAAAATATATTTATATCACCTGTCTATAGTATACATTCATACTTTATTACGATTGTAATTCCTTTCCCTACATCAACACGCACGTCATAAGGGTAATACGCGCTAATATAGCTACTAGCTAAAGCTGTGATAAAAGGTATGACCAAGTTTATTTAGTTGTTTTTTTAGTTGTGGCTGTCGTGGCTCCAACAGATTGTCCATTATATAGTTCACATATTTGTAGCTGCAATTTATACCGAAAGTTGCACATGTTACTATCCACCCTTTCGTTTTCTTGTATCTTGAGAGCATCTAGAGATATCGTGAGTGAATATATGCCTTCTAGCTGTTCCTTTTTTATTATGTATTATTTTTGGTCTTGAAAAACCTTCCCATGTTAAAATTCATTATTTTCACTCACTCAATTTCAATCTAATTCGCTCATGGTTCACCCTTTCCGTCACAATATTATTCATCAATTACACATACCTCATTCTTTCTTTTGTGTTCCCTGTGATTCGATTTTGAGACATCAGTCATATCGCCTGTTATATCATGCTATGACGCTTAAAAGCAATTTATTACCTGTATGCGTAAATTGATTGAGCTGCTAGAGCTACTCCTTTTCTTCTGTTCATTAAAGTTTACTTTCTCTGTTACTTTATACTCCATAGGTTACAGTCTGGAGTACGAGAAAAAAACGGATTTACGATCAGTTGAGCTTTTTTCACCTCTCCGTGAAAATACTGTTTTAGATTCTAAACCTAGAGAAGTCTCTATGCATAATATCGTTGCGCAAGGCGTATTAGGAAATTAAGTGTTGCTATGGCTCTCAGTTTTTCACTCTAATCAGCAATATTCATCTACCAATGAAACTTAAGTATTAATCATTTCCATTCAGCATCGCCTGTGTTTCCTTTTAGCAAGAAATACGTGAATTCATCGTCCTGCTAATAGTGAAATGCAAACTCATAGGTCACAGGTAGCTCAGTAGTTCTAGCCTTAAATACTGATTTTTCATACATCCCATATTATTGACTTTATCCACACAAGTGCTCAGTTTTTTATGCAAATGTAACAGGTACAAGTAGAAGTATGAAGTATATTTCCTTGGAAAATGTCCAGAACTGCGAGCAAATGACCTCAACGCTTGAATGAGCTTGTATAAAAGTATACCTATTCGATATTACATTAATCATGAATACATCAAATGCATAAATTCAGGAAATATATAAGGATAACCTTATTAAAACAGAGAAGTAGCCACTAACCAATAAACAAAATATTTATTCCAATACGAGTGACGAAAATTTTTCTCGAGTGAATCGTGTTTTACAATTCTTTTGTTTAAGACGAGCTAAATCTCACATCAATACAGAAATACGCACGCGGACGATGCCCACCACATGATGCTAAACACAAGTTGGAAAAAGTTGTTGTGCGAAAATTATTACCCATACAGGACGATTGGCTGATAAGGAATTTTTTATTCAATGCATATTTGTCTGTACTTTGTAAAGTTGTTAATAATCCGGTCAAGTGTTTTATGTCGTGGTCGAACTATCGTTCCATATTAAAGTTGTCACCAAACTAACTGCGGGTTGGTCAAGTACACACCCCAACTATTGCTTCTGAATTTGAACTATGGCATGATTATGGGTATTAGTAAGATTATTTGCATATATTGAGAAGGAGACTTTTTTCCTCCTTTAATTGCAGCTGAGTCCACTCGTGCGATATATTAGGATACAGGCTAACAAACCGTTTTCTATTATTTTCCGAGGTATTCAGCTCGTGGTCAGTTATACATACAGAGTGGTTATAGTTTTGTTCGTATTATTTTTAATATTTTTAGATACTTCTTTTATTGTCCAGCTTTTTCCACTCAAGATTTGTACAATAATATTTATTTGCTAAACAACGGTAAAGGTAGTATGCGATACCGGTTATTGATATGACTACTGCAATGCCGTAAAACGGTTTGTGAACAATTGAACCGAACAAAATGCAATAATCCTGTGTCCTTACAACGAGCTACATATTATTTGACCGTCTATTACGAAAAAACAACAACGGTAGTGAAAGCCGCAGATCCTGGCAGCGTGACATTTTTCAAGCACAACTCCTGCTTTTCGTGTTCAAAGCTTTTTCCCCGATCTTCGATTCAACGATCAGATTAATCTCGCACACTAGTCGTTTCGTATTTATTTGTTTCTTCATCGATATTCTATGCATGCTACTTGTATTGTATTTCATTTGTGGAACTCTGTGACCACGAAAAAATTTAGACATGTGCTTTATGGACACAACACATTTTTAATTCCACTGCGTTAAGGATTTCTGGAACGTGTCGTATGTCGCATAGAATTAAGCGTATATATGTATATAATATATACATTAATTCGTATTGAAAGAACCTCTCTCGAAGTATTTTATGGATTTGTGTCAGCTTTGAGAATGAACTGCTATGATTTTCTACGTAAAGGAGTTCAGACCTTATTTTGTATGTTAAAGCCGACATTAACAACAGAAAAGCTGACCACCCCTGTCCAACAACCAACCTTTTTCCCACCCATAACATCATCACTTTTTTGGAAAGTGAAAAGAGCAGTATTTATACACATATTTGTATCTTACAAGTTTACTACGTTGGAAAGTAGGTTTTTAAAAATCAAAGTGCTTCGCGAAATACTCCAAGTCATCATGACATAATTTTGTGAAATCATATGTGCGTTGATACTACTAAATACCCCTTCCTTGATGTTAACGTGATGTCGAATTATACGTACATCTAAATTACCTGGCCTTGTTTTCATTAAGTTGCGAAAGCTACTCTATAAAGTTGTCTTGGGTGCCTGTCTGTCTGTCCGTCTGTAACCGCGGTAAATCATAAATGCTTCGACGTACGGACGTGGGATTTGCTACACATGTTTGCCTACTCAGTAGCATTCCTTTTACCAGGTTTCAAAAAAATCGATCGCATCGTGTATGATTTATTGATCATGAAAGTTTGGCTTACTGCATCAGAAAGATTTTGTGTAGGTATCTTGAAAATCGTGTTTTAGGGAATCTTGCAGATCGTGTTTTTGCGTAATCAGCAGAAACGCCTTTCGCTACTTTTGAGAATCGTGTACAAGCGTTTTATTAGAAGATTTAGTCACTTTCAATTTTACCATACCCGCTTTTTTACTCCATTCTACCGTTTTTGTTTTTGAGATTTCTGGTTCTCTTTATTGGTAGACATGAGGCCGATTCACTACCCGAAGCGGGAACACGTTCCCTCAATGATAAAACCTCATTTCATATTCATAATTCTTTTCTATTTGAAAGAGGACTATCTGAAACTACATGATTCGTAGCTACCGACATTAACTGTATGCGTATGAAACTCGATAAGATAAGATTTAAAGATAATACATTTTTAACTTGTCCAGTTATTTCATGCATGTAATTGATGACAGATATTGACGCAGCAGTACAGGGCGGGTATTCCTTAGAATTTACGAAGGTCTTAGATTCGATTCATTCAGGATTCTCCAAATGCTTTGTACTTATTATTTCCTCACTGTGCTGTTTTATTCCATTTCAATCCTCCTTCCTCTCGAAATACGGGTAAATTCTTGTGCATCATAGATTACAATGATACACAATGTTAAATTTTTGAAATTTTCCAAGTAAAACAAGTAATGAAATTTTGGAAAAACATTTTCGAATGGAAAGGCATATTGTTTAGAATTTCAGGGAAATTTGTTCAGTTCGGAGGCCCGACTAAATCAAAATTTTACACAACGGAGAAAGTTGTTCACAGCGGATACCAGATCGTTGGAGGACTTTACCACTACTCCATCTATGGTCCTGATCCTGAAGCCAAACCTACTAAATTGTTTTTGTTTCCCATAGCACGAGGCACTAAAATTGATTCGCAAGCAGTCTTCATTATGTCGCACATTTTCACCTTTACTACTCCATTACCGGGGGTAGGGTTACAAACTTTAGCCCTTAAATACAAATGATTATGCATGACTTCATATTAGGGACGAACAAAGAAATGATAAAGGGAATAGTGAAAGTAAAAAAGCCGATGAAAGAAAAGCTTTTCTCGTTTGTCAGAATACATGATTAGTCTAGCAAGATGACAAAAAGGAAAAAGGAAAATTTAATTCAATTTTTTCGCCTTCATATTCTTTTAACTTCCTCTCATTTTTCCTCTTTATTTTTTAACAAGGGAGGAAGTCTGATTATGTGGTCATGTTATTAGCACTCCCGGCTATTGTTTCCTCTCTGTTGCACTTTTTCCTTCTCTGAAATGACAAAAAACTCGAAACCAAACAAATATTATTAAGACAGATATTCAATATCTTTACAGTTGTTGGCACAAGACAGCACAGAGAAAAAAAAGACTTTGTACAACTTCTTTGTCACAAATAAATCCCATAAAAATTAGGCAGCCGTAATGAAAAATTGAAAGGCTTCTAAAATTCTCTCCAAATATCTTGTTGACTTTCATAGAGATATGTTTCTAATGTTGGTATAACAATTTCAAGCGAAGTTTACTCCTTTCTGGTTCCTTGTCCTTAAGCTATTTTCCGGTTTGACTATGCGGTAGGGATGAGTTCAAGTGGTATGATGTCGTTCGCAAGACGCATTTACAAGAATTTCCTTGACTTCAAGATTTTTACCTGATCCTTGAAAACAGAAAACATGAAACAAGACGAGAAAGGATCTTTCATTATAGAAAAATATGATTTTAAAGCAGACGTATAAACCCCAAAAATTAACAAAACGTCGACGTGACACTTACAGAATGCAGCAAACATTTAGTTCCAAGGATCCATACCGTTGAGTTAGGGACGTATTTCGACGAAGCCTACACGGAGCTCCAGGCTTGATTCCATTTAATAAGTATGCAAGAATAGTCCTATTATTATTTTCCCCTGATTACTGAATACAGGAAGGTTGCCGAGAAAATGGTTGAGCTAAACCATTGTCATCTGAGTTTTTATTTCATTTACGAAGAAACAGAAAAAATCCAATTGTACTTTTATTAATCAGAGAGTACGTATTATTACTTTGTTTTGAGGCTCATATTCGTTTGATGGTACTCAAAAGTGAACGCTAAAGAGAAAGTAATAATGACAAAACATCTCCCACACAAGTTGTCCGCCCGAGGTGTTGTTACAAAACGAAGACTTGAAAGTTGGAACAATACGCCAGTCATGGTATCCGCAGTATCGGTGGGACAAGGAGCAAAGATACGTGTATTGGGCCAAAAAACAGCAGAGATCTTCAACAAAATAAATTCGAGCGTGAAAATTAAGTTACGTATGTTGGCAAATTGTCTGACTATCCTGTGTGCATGTAAAAACCAAAAAAATATATTGTGTGTTGTCATATTGATTAGGAAGTTAGAGATTACTGGGGAACATACTCTTTGTCGTCCTGGGGTTTAGTTACTCATCAGTGCATCTCAAGTAGCAGACATGGTAGTAACTTATAGGTAGGTCTATAGCTTTATTAGTGGCTTTCAAGATCAACTAGTTGTAAACGCACAAATCATTTGTAGAATTTTCCCTTCTTAGAATCGCATTGTTTTTTTAGCTTCAGTTTTTCCCTCATGTCAACCTACGTAAAAAATCGACGCCCATTTTTCTTTGTGTCCCTCAACGACTAGTTAATTCTCCAGTGATTTTTTTCTCGTTTTCTCGCACAATTTTCAAAGTCAGTGAAAAATCGTCAATTCGGGAGACAAACAATGGAAGAACAAAGGTATCAGTGGGAGCCATAGTATTCTGCCATCGTAATACAAAATGCACTCTCTCTGTCTCTATTCTCTGCGCCTAGTTTCATATACAATGAAATAAAAACATTTTGAAAATATATTAAAGGAAGAAAGTAGATACTTTGGTGTTTATAGACTTCATCGCTCACTGTAACACACTCTTTTCACTCAACCGTCATCTATACCGGCGAAGCTCCATGCGTCTGTGTGGAGGGTCTTAATAATACAAGTTTTTTCTAAAATTCCACTTTCCCTGTTGATCCAAGTTAACTACATCTCTCTTGTATCCCTTATTGTTTTCAGTGAAAAATGGTAAACGACTTGTTTATAACTACCTACTTCTATCTTTCCCTCTGCATTTCCACTTTTTTCAGTTTTCCTAAAAACTTCCTTGTTAGCAATAAAATGTACAAAGCAAAGGTATATAAGTTGAATCAGTGTGTGAACTGTACTCCCTCTATTTTCTTTCTTTCACGCTAACAATGTAAGTGTTTTGACGGGGTGAAAAATAGCCGATTTCTTTTGGTCGTCTCTCTGGAGAGGTACATGGGCATTTTTATCCATAACTGTAAACATAAACTGACTGAGCGACTCTGAGGAGATGAACTAACGTATTTTTACAGTTTTCCCTTCAATGTCTTAGTAGACAAAACATGTATGAAATCCATTAGGAGACTTCGAGAGATTGCTCTACTTTGTGCCAAACTTTTCCAAAGTTCTCTCCGTAGTTGTGAAGGTGTTTATAATAAACTTGAATCGTCTCTGCCACCACACTATAAACTATCAGCTACAGGAAGAAGAAAAAAATTTATCGGCCAATACAAGCTACAACGCCAAGTGACAGAACAGTTTAACGGAAAGCTGGCTCGGAAGCGAAAGTAAAAGAAAATACAGTATGATGTACCTTTCACAAAATAATAATACATAATCATATTCAACGCGGGTGTATCTGTCTCTGTCGTAAGATCTGAAACCAAGTGTGTGTGAGATGTTGTCAGCTAAGACTTGCCTTAGTTTTCTCCAACAAAAACCATCACAAAAACTTAGGTAATGTATGGTTCATATCTTTGGCTAACATTCACGTTCCTTTCTGCTTATCCCTTCAAATCCAGCCAGCAACTTTGTCAACTTCATATATTATTATTATTATTGCTATCATCCTTATTTAAAATTCATCCTTCGAACAAAACTCGTTCATCTTATTGCAGATAAAAGTGGTGTGTGGAGTTGGATAAATAAAAGTTTGTGCAAGTACATTTCAGTACAGTAAATACATGCATGCCGACTACAGCAATACATACAGGACATGGGATCAAAATAGACCTGCATAAAAATATGCTGTTTTTAATGTAATATGTAATGTTTCTCGTATTCCCATTTTTGAGCTTGAAGCCATCATATTCGCCCTCTCCGTTAAAAACAGCAATATATCTTACCTTGGTTAGTCAGACGTCACGAGTTTTATAACTTTTTTATATTCACTTTTTCCTAGCATACCTTCTCACAAGTCACTGTTCAGAGTTTCTAACAGTCCCTGAAACTAACCGTGAATGACATGCATAATATGTGAGTCTCAAAAGGGATAAAAAAACAGCACATTGTAAAGTTTAAAAAATATATTATATGAAACAGTCATATATCATATTTTAGGGGATTTGATCCATACTTTTGATGATATTGTCATTTATTTAAAATACAAATATAAGTATACTTTTAGAGGGAAAATATTCGGAGGTGTTTATTTATGGATTCTGTTGCATTATGAATTTTCAATACTCAAAAAAGGTTGATATTCAACAAACGTATAAATGTTTAAATCAATGATAATTACTCTGCCTTCTACAATACGAACGCCATCAGAGTTGGTTCCGACGCCAAAAGCCAGCAGTTAACTCCGTAACGTATGTGAACCTAATAGTTAAGTGTAACCTAATAAGTTAATTTAAATCAGGACATATTCGACTTCAAAACCTAAGCAATACACTTTAACTTCCTGTAAGTCAGTGGAATTTTCCATTCCTCTGGATTCTCAGAAAAAGATTTGACGATAATAAATTCATAACAAGTTTGAACTGCTTCTCAAAGTAAAATCATCAAAGGATTGTGTACGTGCGCATAAGAAGAATCCGGTGTATGAAATACCAATCGTATTGCCAAATCAGTTTTTTCTGTTTTTATTCTTTGTATTCGGATTCATCCCATCTTACGAACTGCGAATTGATACAGTAGATATTTTATAAGTTGGAAAGAAATAAGAACACCTATAAACGGCCGTAGTTTGACTGTTTTTCCATTTTTCCCGGTTTTTGTTAAAGTCTTCGAAAGGGATGGTGATAGAGTACGAGGGGTTGCATATTTTGATGGCACCCCGGGGACAATGCAAAAGCTTCTCTCACTTTCCCTTTTTCTATTTCTTCTCTCTTTTTATCCAGTTTCCTCCGGTTCCGTATTCATATTTTCGTCTTTCCACCGATTTTTTTCGACAGTAACCATACAATATCAACATGATCGTCATCATGATCATTATCTCGCGTCCTTGTTCCTTCCTGGTATGTTTTTTTAGAATTTTTGTTCAGATTTCCCTGCTTTTCCCGTAGCCTTCATTCCTCCTAATTTCTCTCAGGAGTTGTCTGATAGCCAAAGCAGGCCTGCACAGAGAGCATCTTTGATGATCATGTTGAAAGAGAAGAGGATCCGCTCTCTACGATGCCCACAAAGTATATCTGATCCGAATATCATTATTTCGATGAATATTTAAGTGAGCACGGAGCGAACAAAGTGCAACAAGAAATGGAGGACCAGCAGAATACACTAGACAAGAAGAACTGGGAATAATAAGCGATCAGATTCCTGTCTTCTGTATTCCTTTCTCGGCAGCAACCTCTATTTCACTACTTCAAATGTCTGATCAAGACAAACTGTATTCCTGTACCATCGTTTTCAGCACAAAATTCTTGAGCTACACTAGCCATCATATAATCTTCCTTGAATGTCCCATGATGAGCTCGATGCATAACATTATCTGCCCAAATTTTCTTAATTAAAGCTTTTTCTAATTTCCAAAAAACTAGAGGAAATCGTTTCCCTCGTTCTATCTATGGCACAGAATAGAGGGCACACACACTTGAATGGGTTAGCTTGACAAGGATTGTACTGGAAAAACATGGTTTCTCTTGATTATATCTAAGTTTGTTCATTGAATACGAGAAGGGTTGTTATTTCAAATCGATCCCTTTCTACACGGACTCGATTCGTTGCAGAGGATAACCCGATAGGTGTCCGGAATTAAATTTAAACTATGGGCACATAATGTGATATATTACAGGCTTGAGCATGATAAGCAACAACATAGGTATTTAATTGGAGACGATCTCATCAAAAGCATCAAAAATTGATGTAAAGCACGCGAATAGCCATGACCTATTGTCAATGTAAGTGTACTGACTCTTTGAGGCTGCACAAAACTGACCACATACTGTGCTTTAATAGAATCTCGATGTCATTTAATTTATAGATATGACAACAACAAAAATGTTCATATTTCCATGGACGTAAATCGAAATTCTTTTCAATTTTTTATTGAATGTAATCACGAAAGGTATCAGTGTGCCCCATCTCAGCAGAAAGTCCACAATGTGTTTCATTGATAGACTGTAAATATTTTGCTTCACACATTGCTCCATGAAAAGCGTAACAGTTACTCTTCATCTACCCACAACAGTTTGTCTACGTGACATTTCCCGTGAACCATAAAAAGCAAAAGAGAGAAAACATCGAATTCCCAATTTTCTTACCCTCTCAAAAGCATTCCGTTTCTATGCTACGGCTAACACCAAATAACTGGTTGCTTTCACTATTCCAAACAGTTCAAAATGTGTTTATATCGTAGCTTTCCTAGTTTTATTGGAAATGTCGTAACCATTTAGCCCTTATCCCGTCTTCAGGAAACCTTTTATGTTCTCCTATTATTTTAAATAAATAGATAAATAAACTCAGATAAACTACGGAAAACAGTAAATGTCAAAGAAAAGTGGTAAAGAAGAATTTCATAATTTCCCTTATATTTTAACAACCCTCAAACTTAACTCTGTTGATTATGCCCCTGTCCTGCTTTCCTTGCCGTCTTGTTTCGTTCACAGTTAAGATGATTCAGAGTGAAAGTCCATTCTCTGTTGTTCTCAACTCTTCCTCTATTCGGAAAAGAAAGACGCTCCACACGCCAAACTTGGATAAACATTAAAAGCTGCTTTTGTTAATCTAAAAAACGAAGCCCAAAATTCACTTTGCAACAAATAAATATCCTCATTTCACATCTTACGTTGACATAAATTTCTGCTTTAGCAAGTGCTAAGTAATTACGGCCCTTCATTTCGGAAATGAATACTTACACCACTTTAAAGGGGAGAGAGAGAGAATGTGCCCAGTTTGTTCTGCACGTTTAATAAATAAACAAGGAACTGGACGCTCCACAAGTAGACTTGCAAAACGAGACAAGAAAATAGTAGCTTGAACAAGTAGCATAAATTGTTTACTTATTGGAGTTGCCTTCCAGAAGAAAAGAATAGTTCTTTATTGCCCTCAACAAATAGTTTTCATAAAACCTAACAAGCCAGTTTTCTTCCTTTCCTCGCTTTTCACACACTCTTCACAAGAGCAAATGGGCCACCAAATGAACATAATTATTGTTTCCTTTTGCTTTTCAAAGTCTTAAGCGGCCACCGTGCCGTTCCCACAAAATTTACAATCGAGCACAAAAACTCATCGTAATTCGAGAAATTATACATCATACACCTTCTGTGTCCTCCATTACTATTTCGTCTATAGCAGTTGACGATGTGGAGAACTTAAACGTGAAAACTTTTGCTGACATCCGTCCTTTACCACATTATCGTTTTACTTCCATTTAGCATCCGCCTTTTCATGATTATAAACCAATCCACAAAAGTTCACGGAGCAGCGGTGGAGAGTGTCTTTTAGAGGGGAACATGAACTAACGAAAGTCTGCTACCTGATCCCAAATGTTTTCAATAGTTTTCCTCAAGAATGTACTTTGAATTAGTTTGTGGGGACAACTGGATTTCGGGTGGGTATCAAATAACGTTTACTCCTCATATGCATACCATCCAGGAAAAATTGACTAACAGTTTCCGAGTAGTGCAGGGGATAGAACAGAAAAAATGCTCAGTAATGTATTGATACCCACTTGCTTTGTAAATTTTTTTGGTATTAATATACAGAATATTACAG